>OX101789.1:23599438-23831938 GCA_944452715.1 Ophion slaviceki
TGCCTTGTGCAAAAAAATGTTCGATTTTTCACCAATTTTGTATGCGAAAAATATTATATATAGAATGTCGATATTTGGTATGTTGACTAAGCGGTCTTTATTGAACATCAAAATATTTTTCAACAGTTTGACAAAACATGTTGTGGCGGGAGTGGGAGGAGCCACGTATGTCAGGTGATCTGAAGCGAAAAAATCGAACATATTCTTACTTCGTACAATATTGTGTATAAGTTTAACTAGAATCAAGAAGAAAAATTGAAAAATAAAAAAATAGTGAGCGATCGGAAGAAAGTTTGTTTTTTCCCAAAAAAATTCGCAGTTTTTTGTTCATTGAATAAAAACTTTCAGATATTTTTGGATAATTCTAGTTCAACTTATATACAATGTTGGACAAAGTAAAAATATGTTTGATTTTTTTGCTTAAGATCACCGGTCCGGGACTTAGGTCTTCCGCAAGCGAAAAATGTCATCGCCCGCGCACCGACATACGTGGCTCCTCCCACTCCCACCACGTGTTTTGTCAAACTGTAAAAAATATTTTGATGTTCAATAAAGATCGCTTAGTCAACATTCTGTATTTAATACTTTTCGCATAAAAAATTGGTGAAAAATCGAACATTTTTTGGCCCAACAAGGCAGAAACTTCCCTTAAAAAAAGTTGCTATATATTTTCAATGGCGCATGTTGATATTCCATCTCACAAAGTACACTGGCTGTGTTATATGTGCCGCAAGCAGCTGTAAAGCACCTGGAAACCTTTCGCTGATGAGAGAGCGAGAGGGGGAGGGGAGGGGGGAGAGAGAGAGAGAGAGAGAGAGAGAGAGAGAGAGAGAGAGAGAGAGAGAGAGAGAGAGAAAAGACAAATGATAGTAAAAGAGGCAAGAAAAAAAGCATATATAAATATATAGAAAAAGAAGTGGTAAAGGAATAGGCGGAGGAGAAGAAACGACATCTAGCCGAGAAAGAGCCCAGGGCCAGTCTCGTCGAGAAATAAAGGTTGGAGAGCCGTTTATCGTCCTTGCAATCTCCGGAGAGATCAGAGCAGAGAGAGAAAATGCAAGAGAGGAGACACAGCGGGAGAGGGAGGGCAGGAGAGAGAGATTGCTTTCTTGCACAGCTTCCGATCTTCTCTTTGGTGTGTGCATTCACTCGATGGCTACGTGTAGAACGCGCGGACGCGGATTCGAGATTTCAACGGGAATTTATCGGGGGGTGTCTTCTCTCTTTCACCCTCTCTCTTCTTTCCAGTTTTTCTCCTTTCTCTCTTTCGGCGAACTAGGCAGTACCTGGCTCATAGCGCGAACGTTGAGAAGACCAAGAAGAAGTGGAAGCGCCACTGAAGACGACGACAGAGGCTGAGGCGGTTGGTTCGAGGTGAGAAGAGAGCCAAAGACAGAGAGAGAGAGAGAGAGGTTTCTTTGCTGAAGCGCAGGGTGAACCTGCAGCAAGAGGACGTTCCAACTGTCCCTTTCTCTCTCTCTCTCTCTCTCTCTCTCTCTCTCTCTCTCTCTCTCTCTCTCTCTCTCTCCTGCTAAAGTTTTCCAACTCGTTTCCAAACTACATCCGTCTATGCGAACGTACATACTATGTTTACCAGTGGAGGTTGATGCTGGTATCCCGTGTATGGCTTTGCTTTGACGAGCTACCCTCGGCCCGCTGCCCTGCATGGGCCGCTCAATAAATTAGCTGCAACCAGCCGAATGAGTTATTTCTTTGTTTGCCTTCTTTCCAATGCTTCTTCGCACGCCCCCACAGATCTTTACGAGTCCATACCCCGCGCCTTCGACCCCAAACTTGACCTTCATTTTTCCAGCCCTCGAGAGTCGGGTCGTATTGGCAAGAGGGCACAGGGCAACCGTCGAAAACCGGTGACGCCACATCTTCACCGTATTGTCATTCTTACTGCGGTGAAAAGCTCGACAAAACTGCGTCTCACTCGTCAGTCGTGTGAAGTCCGCGAGCGCGAATTAGCGGTCACCCATCCAACTATTGGCAAGAGGGCACAGGGCAACCGTGGAAAATCTGTCGCCGTTCTTATTGCGGTGGAAAACTCGACAAAACTGCGTCTTCCTTGTCAGTCTCGCCAAGCCCGCGAGCGCGACTGAACGGTCACCCATCCAACTATCGGCCCACACGAATGCTCCTTGCCACGTGAGATCGTAGAAGCCGCACACCGCCCACGCGGCCCGTCGGCAATAAATTAGTTACACGTATCTACCGATCAATGTTTTTCCCATCGAGTGAGACATTCGTGGCAAACGAAACGGCTGCCGTTTCGCATTTCTCATCTCCTCGTATTCGTTCCCCGTTCCTCGCTGGAAAATATATTTTCTATCGAGATTTTACGAGCGTAGATTTTCCAGAGATACGTCATTCGCATGTACGTCGTGAAAAATACTATTCCGTTATTACGCGCGTCGAAGCTCTACCGAGAGGGCCCTTGCCAGGGGCTGGGGAGATGGAGATTTGAAAGCGTCGCTGTGTGTGCGGTGGATAGAGACGGAGGGCGAAAAAGGGGCGACGAAAAAGATATACGGCGCTGCGGGGAGGGTTCTGGAGCGAGATCAAATTTGTTTCAGTTATTTGAGGGATGTCTCTACGTCTCTTTCTATTTCTGTATACAGGGTGACGGTTGTTACGTGGCCGTGCGCTTTTTGAAGGTCTTTTGAAGGAATATGATTTTTAATGGCTTCTTGAGACCTCGTCGGAATAAAAATATATCGTATTTTTGGGATAAGTAGCAATTTTGTAATGTGAAGAAAAAATTGAGCATTGTGGAAAAAAAGCAGAATTCCATTTTGATTTTAGCAGAATTATTGAATTCCGAATATGAAACACTCCTAAACAACTGTTTTCCCATCTAATTGAATTCCGTTTATTGACTTTCAAATGCATCTTCGATCAGGTTTTTGTTTTCGATAACGGGACGTGCGAAAAAAGTTTTGCAGGAAGATTTTGCATTCGGAATTCAATTATTTTCATTCTGCTGTACTCAAAGTGGAACTAAAAGAAAAAATAGAGCATTATGGGAAAAAATCAATACTCCATTTTGAGTTCAGCAGCGTGATTAAATTCCAAATACGAAACCCGCCTCAAACACATTTTTTCCCAATGTAATTAAATTCCACTTATTTACTTTATAATACATCTTTCATCATTTTTTTCGATTACGGGATGCACCAAGAAAGGTTTGCAGGAAGATTTCGCATTTGGAATTATTTTCATTCTGCTGTACTCGAAATGAAATTAGCATTTGTCAGAAAAAATTGAGCATTATGAAAAAAAAACAATATTTCGTGTTGAGTTCAGCATAATGATTAAATTCCAAATACCAAACCCGTCTCAAACACTTTTTTCCCCCATGTAATTAAATTCCACTTATTTACTTTGTGATACATCTTTCATCGTTTTTTTTTCCATTACGGGATGCACCAAGAAAGGTTTGCGGGAAGATTTCGCATTTGGAATTATTTTCACTCTGCTGTACTCAAAATGAAATTAGCCTTTGTCAGAAAAAATTGAGCATTATGAAAAAAAAAACAATATGGCGTTTCGAGTTCAGCAGAATGATTACATTCCGAATACGAACCCCCCCAAAAAAACATTTTTTTCTCCTACGGAATTAAATTCCACATATTTACTTCAAAGTGCATCTTTGATAATTTTTTTTTCGATAACCAGATGCACGAAAACATTTTCGCAGGAAGATTTCGTATCCGTAAATCAATTATCTTCACTTTGCTGTACTCAAAATGGAATTTAGATCTTTTTCCCGAATCCTCGATGTGTTCTGGCAGATGGCATCACAAAGAAATGCTATATTTTTTTTCCAAGATGACTTGAAAAACCATTAAATACCATGTATTTCTGTTTTGCAAAATCTCCGCGCTAGGCTCTTAGAAAACACGTGGTCACCTTATAATTGTCACCCTGTACCTACATATATATACATGTGTTGGTGTGTGTGTGTGTGTGTAGAAGTAGTAGTAGACAGAATGGATGTAGACACTTTCGTGGTCTACATACATTCAAGTTTATGTATATACACACATACACATATACATGTATGTATATATATATACAAAGATGAATGTACGTAGACCACAAAAGTGTCGCGAAAACGACGCAGCCACTACGAACGCGTTAATGGTTGAGCCGCGGCTGCGGCGATTTGTATTTTCTCGCGATATATGCCATTTTATTCTCCCTCTATCTCTCGCACACCCTTCGGATTTCTATTATGCTAATGCTCAGAGGCATAAACTAGCTCCCTGTTCAACCCTCTCGCTCTAGATCTTTCTCTCTTTATCTCTCTTTCTCCCTCTTCTTCTCCTTCTCTTTCTTCCTCTCTCTCTCTCTCTCTCTCTCTCTCTCTCTCTCTCTCTCTCTCTCTCTCTCGCAATTCACCTTTTCCCAACAACAGCTTTATTCCTACTCGTGGACCATTCTCACAGTACACGACATGAAAAAAGGCAAACGAAAGAACGGAGGGAAAAAGAAACACTACCTCTATAAAGTTAAAAATAAAATGGCGAATTAAACAAAAAGGGAGAAAAAAAAGAAAGATCCTTGGAGTCTGTTTTACGCTCGAGATAAGATACTAGCAGTGCCTATATCTCAGATATCGTACCCTAGAGCCCATTAGTTTTCCTTTTCCTTTTCCCCCGCCTGGCCCGCTCCACCTTCGGCCACTCTGCCTTCAAGGACACAGAC
Source organism: Ophion slaviceki (assembly GCA_944452715.1). Lineage (NCBI taxonomy): Eukaryota > Metazoa > Arthropoda > Insecta > Hymenoptera > Ichneumonidae > Ophion > Ophion slaviceki. The sequence goes on from OX101789.1 coordinate 23,604,152, forward strand.
GGGAAGGTATAGAACGATGGTAGCTTTATCTCATGCAAAAATTTCACCTCCTCAATTTAACGCATCGGAGTTTTTCTCTCCCATCCAAACTCTCTCTCTCTCTCTCTGTCTCTCTCTCTCTCTCTCTCTCTCTCTCTCTCTCTCTCTCTCTCTCTCTCTCTCTCTCTCTCTCTCTCTCTCTTCCCGTTTCAGTTCAAACTTTTTACGTGCCTCTTAACACACCTCGGGATTAAACTTTTGGCCCTTCTCGCGCTACCTCTCCTGACCCTCCGGGCAAACGCGGCACAATCATCGCCGAGAGGTTTACGCTCGACGCTCTCTCGGACTCACTTCCTGCGCAACCTTCCCTCTAACGCGACATCGACGCTTCCGTGTGTAGGTTTTCATCTCGACGAGACACCGCGAGAGAGATATCGTTCATACGAGCACATACATCTCGAGTGCTGAGCACCAAAAGGGCGCGCGCGCACCATCTGAGTTTTATTGTAGTACTTCGGGAATTTATTGTCCGCACGGTTATTTTGGAAAAGCAATAAATAGCGAGGAGTCGTTCGGTTCTGTGTAATGTGCACTCAGCAGACATGACGTAGGGTGAACGAGTTTTGGTTCGCGTGCAGTTCTCTTGTTTTTGTTTTTCGTCTTTCGTTCATTACGCTATTTACATTTTGCAGTGTGAATTTTATGATTTTTTAAAGTCAGGATCGCGATTTCTTGTTGAAAATCCCAGATGGGAAAGCAGCTTTGCTCCGAACGGACTCTGGCAGGGAAATTTGTGACCGCGGACGATTTCACAGTGGAAAGGGTTTGCTGAACGGATTGGAATAAAGAACCAAAATTGGCCCGGCTAACCATGCAGAAATGTGACAGGGCATTCCCTACTTTGTGTCTGGCCCTGAGCAGACTTGCCTTGTTTGATTTACCTGACCGGACCCTCCTATGGAACAAACCGGGAAGATCGCAAAATCGTTTTTTACTGCTTACACTCCATGTTTGGAAATTACAATCTTCTGGCCGGGATACATTGCGAGCAAGTACATCTTTACGTAATGTCTACCCGGCCAGAACATTGACATGTTCTGAGAAGTGAAGCCTGTCTTTAAGGGGTTACCCCCACTTGCGATTTTGAAAAGATCGATTTTTTTTATTGCATTTTTTTGAAGTATAAGTATCCGGGCCCATACTTCTGTATGGGTTCGGAATAGATGACTCTATGTAAGTTTACAAAAAAAAATATTTTCTTCGTGTAAACTGAAATTGAAACTTTAAACGCGTTTTTCTCAAAATGGCATTTCTGAAGTCGGTGACCAAGATTACTCGAACACTAATGAACCGATCTTCTTGAAATTTTGCAGGCTTATTTAATACATAAAAATGTAGTCTTTAATCGTTCGATTTTTTTTTTCGAAAAAAATGGCCGTTTTATAGCCAAAAAACGGCCGTTTTTTTCGTTAAAATCGAACCATTAACTTTGACTGTCCGCCATTTTGTGAAAAATGAATATTTTTTAAAATCCTTCGATTAAAGACTAGTTTATACTTATATTTGACTAAATCCATCCGCATTTTTTTTTCAGATGATCCACTTCGCCGCAATGTTGGTCACCGCAAACCGTGTATATAAAAACATTATTTCATTGACGGCCATTTGCCACTAAACAATGTAATATTTTTCAATAAAAAAATTACTGAAAGTTCTTCAAGATGTGTTCTTTAAGATGGTATATTGATCGATTAAAAAAGTTTTGTAGTTTTCTTTAAAAAAATTCATGAAAAAGGCCTTTTTTTGCGCTACAAGTGGGGGTAACGCCTTAAGAACTAAAGAAAAGCTACTTTGCTTTTCACCTCATCAAAGATATTTATAATTGATTGGGATGAAACCAATACATCTGTTGTAATTCTATTCATCATTAAAAGCATTCATTTCATCAATGATAATCGACGAGGATAACAATGCTTATCATAAATACCGGGATTGCGATAACTAATGATTTGAGCATAAAGAATAGCCACATTATTTTATGAGGCAAAAAAGTAAAGCCGGTCATTCGTAGTTTTTGAACGCCCTGTCGCCATTTTGGGAAATATCAATGTTCTGATCGGGAAGACATTACCTGAATGTGTTTCGCCAACAATCCGCCAGGTGGCTACAAACGAAGCGCTTCGCGTAAGCAAGGTACCATCGTGCTAGGATAAAAGTTTGTCCTGTGAGTTGTACCACGTGCAGAAGTGCTATGCTTACAGCGTGCACCTACGCTTATGATTTTGCGATACTTGTGACATAACCCTTTGCACTCTAGGCATTTTTCGCTCGGATAGTGATCTGTGTACGTTTTTCTGTCTTTTTGCCTATCAGGAATATACTACCATATACTACCTTAGCAAGTAGATAACCAACAAACGGTATGTTGTCGAAATACTAAATTGAATACACTTCCGATTTTACCTCCTCAAGTATTACGAAAACGCTGAAATGTCATTTTTAATTTCGTCGTTTGTTCCTGGTTATTACCCGATCTGTTTCCTACAACTTTCCTGGTCATTTACCGCTTGTTCTCAGGCCCGTTCCTGATCAGTTCCCCAGAAGGGGAATGGCGGATCGGACCTAACCTTAGACCCGTTACAATGCGAACCTATTCCAGGGTGGAAGGTCCGACCAGAGCCTGATATTATCTAGGGTACGCAGATCAGGGGCAGTACTTTTTCCCCACTCAAATTTCTACACGGGTAGAGGTGAAGGTGTCGCGTTAAGGAGGTACGGCTAATTCTTTAGGGTCAACAAAGAGACTAAATTTATGTTACCCACAGCTGCTCTGATTCATGTTAACTTGTGTTGAATATTCGTATTGTCTATTCTAGTGTGCCAAATTTGTGGTAAATGTTTTATTTATTGCATAATTACTGATAAAAACTGAAAAATTAGATTCTGAACCACTCTGGAGTAGTCTCCGTCATATTCACAAAAACAGTTTTACCGTAAAAAGCGGACTAAAAACGTTGCACTAAATCTGTGAAAATCTTATTTAGATAACCCTGAATTACGTCAGCCGAATTAACACTATAGGTAAAATTGTAATTAAGTCTGTTATTGATACACGATCAATTGTAAAACGCTATAAATAATATAATGGGATTTCGAACAAACACTTGACGCGATGTCGCGTTTGCGATACTCAAAGTTGGCACCCGGGACTCATTGATGTGAAAGGTTAGGTTATGGTGCGGAGCTAGGTTATGGTAGCCAAACGCATCAGGTGTTTACGCCCGACGTTGCCAAGATTGTAGGTGCTATTTCGTCGTTTTGATCATTCTCAACCAGAAATCTTTTTATACAAAATCTATTATGTCTAATTTATCAAATTTCGGTTTTTCAACTACCTTAGTTAGATACACGAGCAGCAAAACCGTGATCACCGCATTTCTGGTCGACCGTCTCCATAAGACGACGGCTTTACTGCCTCCAAGTGCTCGATGTTGCAATTTTTTTACTCAAATTTTCTCAAATTGTCAAAATTTTCAAAATTTTGCCAAAGAGTGCATTGCGTATTCGTCAAGATGATCGAAAAAATCAAGTCCGAAAGTTGGATTCTTCTTAATGAACGTACCTCCTTAAGAGGAGTATTTTTTAAATCTTTGGTTTAACGGGTTACCCCCACTTGTAGCGCAAAAAGAAAGGCCTTTTTCATGATTTTTTTTTAAAGAAAACTACAAAACTTTTTTAATCGATCAATATACCATCTTAAAGAACACATCTTGAAGAACTTTCAGTAATTTTTTTATTGAAAAATATTACATTGTTTAGTGGCAAAGGGCCGTCAATGAAATAATGTTTTTATATACACGGTTTGCGGTGACCAACATTGCGGCGAAGTGGATCATCTGAAAAAAAAATGCGGATGGATTTAGTCAAATATAAGTATAAACTAGTCTTTAATCGAACGATTTTAAAAAATATTCATTTTTCACAAAATGGCGGACAGTCAAAGTTAATGGTTCGATTTTAACGAAAAAAATCGAACGATTAAAGACTACATTTTTATCTATTAAATAAGCCTGCAAAATTTCAAGAAGATGGGTTCATTAGTGTTCGAGTAATCTTGGTTACCGACTTCAGAAATGCCATTTTGAGAAAAACGCGTTTAAAGTTTCAATTTCAGTTTGCACGAAGAAAATATTTTTTTTTGTAAACTTACATAGAGTCATCTATTCCGGGCCCATACAGAAGTATGAGCCCGGATACTTATACTTCAAAAAAATGCAATATCGATCTGGCCGTTGGACCACATTTTTATGCAGAGGCTCTATTATACCACAATAAAGGTAATTTTCAATTCTTTAAAATAAAAATTCACACAAAATAAGCTTAATGTATGCTTAATGACATATCTTATTTCAAATCCCAAACGATCAATCTAGTGGTCAAAATAAAATCGGCAAAACACCTTTTCCGGCCCGTCACAGTCCTCCCTCAATAAATCATTGCAGCAACAAAGTTAACCTTCATTCTAGGCAACCCGTTTTTTTGTCAACTGCTAAAAATGCACCTAAATAAAACAAATGTAACATTTTTCGTTGTAATACGAAAAGACAGAGAACGAAAAATCGACTTCACACTGCACAATGTTGAACAAATTCAACGTTTTTTTTTAAATCCACAGTTCGCAGGATAAGATTTTATTATTTTTACCGTGTTTTTTTTTTGCAATGAAATCAGCAATTTCGGCTGTAATTTTTTTAATCGTATGGCGCCCTTTTGATGTAGGCTGCTAGTCGATTGCCGTTGAAACACGTATATATCTATAGACTGTACAATCTACACAGTTACCCCGTACGAAGTGTGCTCTCGGGTCTCGGGGTCTTGATAGTCCAAGGAGCACGCTGCTTTCAAAACTGCTTTTGTGTACACCTGCTTACTAAATCCCAGCACTTAGGTGCACTAACGAGGATGAGGTGAATCGCTTCGGCATACATTTTCCCGAGCATCACACGGCTTTAGCCTCTTTCCCTCGTCTTGTACGTCTTTGCCGCTTTCCTCATCCCTAAAACCCTTCCCTCGTATTTCCTCTCCAACTTTTTTCTCTCTTGAATATTTTTTAGTTAAGCCGGGACAGGAAGTAAAAGGGAGCGAGGGATAGAGAGAGAAAGAGAGAGAGAGAGAGAGAGAGAGAGAGAGAGAGAGAGAGAGAGAGAGAGAGAGAGAGGGGGAGAGAGAGAGAGAAACAGAGAGAGAGAGAGAGAGAGAGAGAGAGAGAGAGAGAGAGAGAGAGAGAGAGATAGCTGTTAACTTTCAACTTCAAAGTATCATGCTGATAACGATCAGCCTCCTTGTCCAGATTCACGGCAAGTCCAACAAGCTATGCAGACGAAAGGTCTGCATGGATTTTTCATTTTCTCATTAGTTCGCGCACTGTAATTTCATTGTAGCAATAATTTTCGTTCCACACGACAAAACATTTCACCATTAATATTATTATTATTATTATTATCCTTATCATCATTTACTGCTATTTGAAAAATCCGAGTGCAACGAATCTCGGAAAATCGTAAGCAAGTGCTGCGCATTCGTAAACGGGCCACTTTTCTTTTTTTCTTTCTTTACGTGAAGAGAAACGTTTGTGGATCCTGAATAAGTAAAAGGGAAAGGGATGAGAGGGTGCAAATTCAACGTGGCAACAACGATACGACTTGCACGTCTCATGGGTCTAGAGGGAAAAGGCTGGCGCTTCATATACCCCTGATGTAAAAAAAAGAACGAGGGAGAGAAAGGGAAAAAAGCATCGTTGCTGCGTTCCCAACCTAATTCCCGAGATAAATGCGGAGAGAGAAGCAGCCGGTGTGCTGAGATTTCTGAGATACGAGAGCACGATATGCAGAGCAGCGACACGACATATATATATATATATATATATATATATATATATATATATATATATATAGGGTGTTAGAAATGTCGATGTAAAGCCTTAAGGGGGTGATAGGTCACCTCGTTCGGAACATATCTAACTTAGGTTAGTAAGTCTAAGGATTTCGAGTTATCATGGTATGTATGATTTTTGGAAAACTTCCCAAAATTAGGTACTTACTCGTAGCAAATAGCATTAACATACGAGGTATTTTTGTTTTTTGACAAGTCTTTTAGGCTTTGTATCGACCTTCCTAACACCCTGTATATATGAAAGGGAGAGAGAGAAAGAGAGAGAGAGAGAGAGAGAGAGAGAGAGAGAGGAGAAGCGAAGGAATGTTTAAATCGCGACTACGAGAGGGCTTTCCCTCTCTGATGGTCTCTTGCATTTCTGTCCCGAGCAGAATACGCCCGAGAGGTGGCTCAACTGGGCTATGCTGATGCTACGATGCAGTATTACTCTACATATCTATATACTCTATATATCTAACGATGTAACGTGCATCGAGATGCGTGCGCGAGACGTCGAGACTCCCTGCATTTATGCGCCAAGACGTACTTGCGGCTTTCTGTACGGGATTCAAAATTCACTTTGCTGGACGAAAAAAAATGCACGTAAAGACCGCGCGCCTGCTACTGCCGGTGACAACAGGAATCATTGTTATCCTTTTAGTTCGCGATGTTTGGCGTTGAAAAACGAGTATCGATGATTTTTATATCAGCCGAAATGGTCGGCGAAACGTTGCGAACCCAAACAGCGATCGATTCGGAAGACAAACAAGCGGAAAAAAGTCAATGTACAGGCCAATTTTAGTATGTGCGTTTAGGATCGTAAGGGATGGTGCAAAAACGCCCTGGGGGTAGAAATCTCGTCGTCGTTCTCTAGTGTACGTTTAAGGGTGAATTATAGTCTACGGAGATGTGCTTATATATATATATATATATATATATATATATATATATATATATATATATATATAGCTACGTATTCCACTGCCAGAGGTACCGCCCATCTCGTTTATGCTCGCCCGCCTGACTCAGCAAAGCCGTATGTGAGCGCAAGCGAGTTTTTCTGTTCCGTCGTCGTTTCGCCATAACGTCGAAGACGATTTCATGAGAGTAGATCTTGTTTGCCGGGAGCAGGAGCGGGCGGGCTCTTTTGCCGGAAACGACCGATAAATTTATAAAGTCGGCCCGATCATCACCAGCTATATACGTATAGAAGTCCTGATGTACATTAGGGTGGTTCACCTTTGACTTTGCATTTTTATTTTTTATTGACAGAGCAAGAGGCTGACGAATCCGAAGAGTGGAAATGATTGTCAATCGGGTTCGAGATATATTCTGTCATCGCTACCAGACGATAAATCGAGGCTGTTGTAAGTATTCTTTAAATGAATCGATTGTTCTTTAATTTTTAGACTTTTTGTCTTGGTCAACAGGTTTTTAATGAATGTTAATATTATATATATATATATATACATATATCGATAGTTCATTGATCGTGTTGAATATATTAATAGTTTCTCGAGAATATTAATAACATCAGTAGCTTATTAATAATATTAAATACATTAATAATATCGAATTTAGCTATCAGTTTTATTCGTGATACATGGACTTCGATGAAATGCTGATTAAACATTGATTAGATAAAATAATCTCAGAAATTTATATTGACGGAAGTCACTATGAATTATTTACATTATAAATATAAAATTGTATTATATTTTTTTGTCTACTTGATAATTTATTTGGAATTTTGAAAAAAGGTATGTTATTAGGCATACATTGAACTTATTTTGTGTCAATTTTTATTCGAAAAAATGAACAATTAACAACGTTTTTGAGGTAAAAAAGGGTCTGTGTATAAAAAATGTGGTCCAACGGCCGGATCGATAACTTGACAATGGTTGGTCTGAAAAGTAAAAATTACAGTTTTAGAATCTACATAAATGTAGTGCTGGTCGCACGTAGCCATGTTTCGAAAAAAAATTCACTACACGACGGGTGTTCGAAAAAGTTTAATTTTGGCGGGGGCTCAAATATAGTTAATTTCAAAGGAAACATAAAAGGTTGGAGCAAGACGAAATATAAAAGGGCGCATGCACCTCCGTCCGCGGCCGCAGACTTGCGTCTACTCAGCACGAACGCTCTCGGAGTTTTTCCGCAAAAACTCAGGCAATTCTTGGAATTTTCCTTTCAAAATTGGACACAATATTCTCAAGACATTGAACTATCGATTAATGGAAAGATGAAAAATCGATTTTTTCAAATTTGTAAATGATCTTTCTCCCTTAAGCCCTTAAGGCCACAGTAACGGGTATAAAAGCACGTGCGAATTTAACAATTTTTTTTCGTATGAAAAAGTGATTCACTCATAAAATTAATTACACATCTATTTAGTATGAATATCAAGCTGTTAGAAAAAATATATATTTTTGTTCGATGTACAAAATGACCGACTACTTATATTTTCTTTTGTTATCTTTTTTTAGGCGCTTCGCGGCGTGACATTTAGCATCCACCATTTTTGACCTAGAACAACAAACAAAAATTCTCGTCAATCTACATTAGAATACCTAGAGAAGTACGTGCGGAATTTAAAAAAATATTGTTTTATTCAAAAGTTGTAGGTATTTGAACTTAACAAATCAATTTTCAGTGAGAAATTTCGTCAAAACTGCTCATAAACTGCTCATAAAATGAAGAACTTTAGAATGTGAAGTAAATCGAGTGAAAATTGTTGAAGTTATTTGTCACGCCAATTGGAAAAAAGCTGTTTCGAGAAATTTCGAATAATCGGCCATTTTGTACATGGAAAAAAAATCCAACAGCTTGATATTCATACTAAATCGATGTGTAATTAATTTTATGATTGAATCACTTTTGAATACGAAAAAAATTATTAAATTCGCACATGATTTTATACCCGTTACTGTGGTCTAAAGCCTAGAGATAAGCGAGCTTTCCCCTTATTTCTTGAAATTCGCTGAGCGAGAGAAATCACTATTTAATCCGAACTTCCGTAAATTTTGTAATATTCTACAAATTTTTGATTATCCTGAAATTTCGAGATTTTCGTATGCGAAACTCGCCAAATTGATAAAGTTCTAACGAACTGCCGAAATTTGTCTCAGGAATACGTCACACAAAAAAGAAATGTATAAATTGGGTGCATTTCTTCGACGAAGAAGCCATACTTACACAGCGATAATTGATATTTCTTAACGCAGAGAATGCGTAATGAATTCTATTGTTGCGAGATCTGCGAAGGCACGTATACGTTGGGTAACTTTTTTTATTCATTAAGTTTTTTTTTATTATTGTAGATTCCATTGTACGGCGTTTTTTTCCTTATAACATCCCCCACCAAATTCCACTACTAATTTTGTTATTTTTATACATTATCTATATACGTATATATATATATATATATATATATATATATATATATATATATATATATATATATATATATATATATTTCCACACATATAATGAAGAAGAGCTCTGTCAAGATCCATCAGAGCTCGATATTATGCATAGTTTATGAAATGAAATTTGCTAGTGATGCTGGAAGCTCGGGTATCGAGGAGTTTCAGGAGAGAAACTCACGAAGAGTAAGAGGGTGGCGAAAGGATCGTGAGGAAGGAGGGTGGGTGCAAAGGATGAGGAAACGAAGCGTACGGAAAGCCTTATATAATAATGTGAAAGCGCAGAAACGAGGATAAAGATAGATGGAGGGAAAGAGAGAGAGAGAGAGAGAGGAAGAAAGAAGACGCGATGACGAAGAAGACGGGGCTATAAAGGGGGATGAGAAAAAAAGGCGTGGTTTGGAGGGAAGCCCCAGTGCTCGGTTATACGGTACGAGAGAGCGAGAAGCGAGCCAAAGTAAGCTCCGCTCGAAGAGTTGACATTAATTGGACCGTCTTGACAACTTTCATTTATCTACTAACAAGGTACGTCCGTCTTTATTCGTATTACCTTCATCCCTCTCGCCATCTCTTCTCGGGCCCTTGCAACTTCGAAATCCGTACTACTCTATTCTGCTTCGTATGCATCGTGTTTCCTCCGTCCTCGTTTTGGATTCGTTGAATCCTTACGTAAATACATAACCGTACACCAACGACGTAAATACACGCGCATACAAAAATCTGTACACGTCTACGTAATATCCGCGAATTTCGCCTGACGAAAGAAAAATGAGAGAGAGAGAAAAAAAGAAGGAAACGAATGCGGCTAAAAAGCTTTTTCAATAATATTCTGGCAAAAAGTAGGAGCGCGTAACGGAAATTTTTTTTTCTTTCTACCAACGCTGTACATAGCGTAGGAGATTTTTTTTTGATACTTTTATTTCCTTTCTGCAATTTTATAACGAACGCGCCGGCGTGCTTCAATTAAGGGGGGAGTATACATGAGAAATAGAGGCGCGTTTCTTTTTCGACTCGCTCCGCGCGGTTGAGCGAGTGGCATTTTAGGCATTCGTTTCGCTCGAATCAAAGTTCAAGATCCATAAAACCATTTCCGCACTAAAGCGAGACATTGTGCATATTTTTCAAACTTATTTCCAATGCTATTCTATCCAATTCACGTTCTACCATACATTTGTGACTTTGCTATATCCAATTTCCCAGAAAGCGCACTTCCTCCCCACCCCAACCCGCTCCGCCCACATATCACGAGGGCACAGGGAAACTGCGGAAATTTGTGCCGCCACAGTTGTTTTTACTGCTGCCTGACGGCTGTTCTATCCAATTCAGGTTGTAGCCTGCATTTGTCACTACTATTTCCAATTTCCCAGAAAGCCTACTTTCTCCCCACACCAACCCCCGCCCCCTTTGCACACATATCACGAGGGCACAGGGAAACTGCGGAAATTTATGCCGCCACAGTTGTTTTCACTGCTGCCTGACGGCTATTCTATCCAATTCACATTCTTCCCTACATTTGTGAATTTACTATTTCCAATTCCCAGAAAGCCTACTTCCTCCCCACCCCAATCCCCGCCCCCTCTGCCCACATATGATGAGGGCACAGGGAAACTGCGGAAATTTGTGCCGCCACAGTTGTTTTCACTGCTGCCTGGCGACTATTCCATCCAATTCACGTTCTACCCTACATTTGTGACTTCACTATTTCCAATTCCCTATAAAGCCTGCCCCCTCCTCGCCCCAAACCTCACCCCCTCCGCCCACATATGACGAGGGCACAGGGAAACTGCGGAAAGTCGTGCCGCCACAGTTGTTCTTACTGCTGCCTGACAGGAGGCGTTCTGTGAAATTTCGAAGCGCACAGGTATTTCGCGTTGAAACTTTATAGGGGGAGATGCCTTTAGGAGAAAAAAAACGTGCTGTTTTTCATGATTTTTTTTTAATGAAAAATTTCTTCACCATTTTTGAGACTCAGGCTATGTTTTATGATACCACTTTTGGCTGTTACATAGTATTTTTTTACAAATAAATATCTAAAACTGGCGGAGGTAGGGCACGGTCTTCTAAACGGCTCCATTCAAAACTAGCGAGACGTATAGGTAAACAACTAATCGACCAATTCTAATAAAATTTCGTATAAATCTTTCTAACCTTATTGCCTAAAACGTGACCCTAAATGTTTTTGAAAATAAAAGGAAAATATTTTTTTATTGCAAATTGCAGCCAATTTTTTTTGTTGAAAAATCCGATCTTTTTGTTTCAAAGCGTACCATTCATTTGATTTTCATCATTTGTCGCTTTCTCTTGGTTCATATTCTACGTATGAGTGTTAATGAAAGAAAAATCTTCGTTGGTTTCTTTTGAGATCTATCCCGCCGACGCTATGTGTCACGCCGTCTCACTGCTGTCAGACGTGACACATTGCTAGATGTTTCCGCCGCAACCCGTTTTGAAGGCCGTGCCATACCTCCGCCATAAAGTTTAATTTAACAAAATATGTAACAGCCAAAGGTAGTAATAAAACATACCCTAAATCTCAAAAATGGTGAAACAATCTTTTTTTTTGAAAAAATTAATAACGAAAATACGCAATTTTTTCGTCGCCTAAAGAGACCCCCCCTAAAAATCGTATCGACGGAAAAAAGGTGAAGAAATTTTGCGAACCTTCGTTGCCGAGCCTTCCCAAATTGTACAAAAAATTCGTCAAAGATTTACAAAGCGAATTTTCAATTCAATCGAAGAGCCCGTTCGATTACGTGGCGAGGAGAAGAACTATAGAATATCGTTGATTACGACGGAACAACTGTGCCGAAATTTGTACTCGGTGGATGCAATTTCACTGATGGAGCCGAGGTCGCGTACTTGCGGTGATCGAGCGCGGACATCTCGTCTATGATGGTCGATACCTATCCAAGAAGCAAAAGGGAGAAGTAGGTTCCCTCTTCAACGCATGTACATACGTGTATATATATATATATATATATATATATATATATATATATATATATATATATATATATATATATATGTATATCCGTCTAACACGAGAGAGGGCCGATGAGTGGGCAATTATGCCTTACATCGTTTAACTTGTTCGAGTCTGTAGCAGTTGTACGAGAGGAGAGTACGCGCCCCTGATAGTCGCGGTAATGGTAGTCAAGATGTATATATAGTGCCTGCAGCTAGTTTGTGATATATGCGTAGACGCCCTTGCGCACATTTCCACCTGGTTCCGCATACGTATACGTATACACGTGTTTGTGCATAAATACACAGGGTGAGTCACGAGATTCAGAATACTCGGATAAACCTTTCGTCTTGGAAATTTGAAATATAGACACTTTGGAATTGAAATACTTTAAAAAGGGGGCGCATATCCATCGGATCGAGAGGGAGATCCGTTTTTTTTCGACAAGATTGACTTTTCGCCTTTTCATATCATAGTCTCATCGGTCATAGTCTCGAAAATATACGTTTCACATGTTATCAACCCTCCACGATCACCCGGGGTCAAAATGACTCCAAGCGCAACTTTAAGCCAAAATTACTATACTATAAGATGGCCAATGCAACTGGCCTGCCTTCCGACGCTGCTTTGGGGTAACCCTTTGTAAGTACATACTACGCTCGGACGTGGAGCTATTTTTTCCCTTAAACTATCATATCTCAAGAGTATTACCCTCAAATTTTGTGAAAAAAAATTGAAAATTGCATGAGTTATGATTTTTTTAAGTGAAGAAAGGCTTTTTTACGTTTTGACGCCTTGCATGTTTTTTTTCCGCCATTTTAAAGTTCGATTAAAATAAGATACCGAGAATACCACATTCTAAAATGTTGAAACTAGTATCCTGAATTTTTATGGGTTATTCGGAACGATACGGTCAACGCGGCAATCGTTTGAAACATGGCTGGGGTCAATTCGACCCCATGTGACCAGCGTGTTATAGCCGGAACGTGTGACCGCGGAGGGTTAAGAAATTCGCAAAATTGGCGGAGTTATACAACGTGTCCCAGAACTGACGGTAGTCCCTGAAATGGGGGGTTGGGGGTGAAATTCTGAGTCGATTGATATAAGTATGTATGGGTCTCAGATCAACCCCTGAATTATTATTAATTTTTAAAAGGCGGGCCAATCAGGTGCGCCCGATGAGCCCGCGTACGTTGGTGGCGGTAGGTGCGGTGCTCCCGCCAGCCACTACTAAACGCGCGCATCGCTCACCGTCGTACGCTGGCTCATCGGGCGCACCTGATTGGCCCGACTTCAAAAATTAATAATAATTCAGGGGTTGATCTGAGACCCATACATACTTATATCAATCGTCTCAGAATTTCACCCCCAACGCCCCATTTCAGGGACTACCATCAGTTCTGGGACACCCTGTATAGAGGCTTGAATGGACGGGGGCGTCGCAGCTATATCAGCCACTTCAGGGTCGAAGATCATGCTTCGAGGTCCAAGAAGCACGAAAGGCTGAGGGAAAGAGGCTGGTAGTGCTCAGTACGATTTTTACTACAAGGAAGAAGGATCCCAATATGGCGCCGAAATAGCCGATTGATCGTAAGTGAATGCAAAACATTATATAATTTTAAGATTTCGCTATGCCCAAATCTTAAATACGCTTTTCCTGAAACCACTTGTTTCAAACTTGTACTCACGATGTCTCAGGAACCACTGGATCGATTGATCTAAAATTTTCGCGAGGTTTTTCAGAATCCACCTTTCAGCAGCCCCTACCGGGCATAAGCAACATAAAGAATTACGACCTGTACAACTTGAGGAAGACTGAAAAAGGTGGAAAAAGCACAAATCGAGCTACGGGCGATAAAGGGTCATCTGAAAAACTAAAATGTGCATGGATTTTTTGGTTCAGATCAGTCAAACTGGCGCAACTGTGGGAAATTCTGCCTCCTGCGGTCGAGCGCGCCAAGCGAGTACGATTGAACGAAACGTCTCATAAAAAACTTTCGCAAGCTTAAAAAATGTCAATAAATACGTATGCGAATGGACTTTTCCATAGGTCTTGCTGTGTCAGCACGAAAAATTCATTTAAACAGTCCCAGTAAAACAGATTTCCCCCCCTTAATTTCTTGTTCGAACCCATTTTTTATTTCTGTGGATTGACGGTCACCATTTTTTTTTGAAAATGGAACCGCATACATTTTTCGCTGGAAAGTTGCAGGCATTGTACAACTCAACCGGATGTCGGCTACACTATGCGAGGGACAAAAGGGTGCAGTTCCATTGAGAAAATCGGTATGTGACCAAAGGAAAAAAATGGCATCGCAGAAAATGACATTTCGATGGCAATGCACTGTAAAAACCACACTGAGAAAAAGAAATATTTGAATGTGCGAAATGCATTTTGCGGTCTCGAAATTTCGTTGTTTTAACAGTTGCTCAGACATGCTAAATAAGCTACAGTTCACACCACTAAAACCATCAGTTAGATTGACAAGACGTTTGTTATGCCAATCAAAAATCAAGTTGAACGTATTTAAAGATACATTTTGTTAAACCAACGGAATTTTGGTTGGATGAACGAATTTTTTTTTTTCAGTGCAAGTGCGTTGTTTCAACACGTTTCCCGTGTGTAATCTTGTCGTTCTTTTCAACACGGTAACTCGTGTATTATTGATATAACGACACATCTTACGCGTGTTGTCACGACCTACTTTTCGCGTGTAAACGCTTTTCGCCGTTTTCGACGTGTTTAAGGCGTTACCCCCACTTGTAGCGCAAAAAAGGCCCTTTTCATGAATTTTTTTAAAGAAAACTACAAAACTTTTTTAATCGATCAATATACCATCTTAAAGAACACATCTTGAAGAACTTTCAGTAATTTTTTTATTGAAAAATATTACATTATTTAGTGGCAAATGGCCGTCAATGAAATAATGTTTTTATACACACGGTTTGCGGTGACCAACATTGCGGCGAAGTGGATCATCTAAAAAAAAAATGCGGATGGATTTAGTCAAATATAAGTATAAATTGGTCTTTAATCGAAGGATTTTAAAAAATATTCATTTTTCACAAAACGGCGGACAGTCAAAGTTAATGGTTCGATTTTAACGAAAAAAACGGCCGTTTTTTGGCTATAAAACGGCCATTTTTTTCGAAAAAAAAAATCGAACGATTAAAGACTACATTTTTATGTATTAAATAAGCCTGCAAAATTTCAAGAAGATCGGTTCATTAGTGTTCGAGTAATCTTGGTCACCGACTTCAGAAATGCCATTTTGAGAAAAACGCGTTTATAGTTTCAATTTCAGTTTACACGAAGAAAATATTTTTTTTTGTAAACTTACATAGAGTCATCTATTCCGGGCCCATACAGAAGTATGGGCCCGGATATTTATACTTAAAAAAAATGCAATAAAAAAAATCGATTTTTTCAAAATCGCAAGTGGGGGTAACCCCTTAAAATGTGTTGTTGCCCAAACCAACACACTTCAAGCGTGTATTTTTCGTACATTATTGGGTTTACCTTTCTGCAACTTTCCACACGCTTCCACGCGTCTTGATTCGTACAACACACTTTTTTGTGTCCTTGTGGTCGCTTGGCAATAATATAATGGCGTCAAGTACGTCTACTTCGTAAAATGAAAAAAATGAACGTTTCCCGTTACTGGTGGTATATTCCGATGGTGCACTACCATATTTGATGGGTACCAGCTCGCCTGAAACAAATTCCTGCGAATAAATTTTATAGTCACTACCTGGTATCGAACCTACCTAACCAATGTGCGTCGCCCGAAAGCATTTTTCCTCCGATCCATGAATATTTTATGTCTCCAAATCTGGCAGGGAATTTCAGGTGAATCGCTTCTTGTCTTAACACCCTGAATACAGGGTGTTAGGAAGGTCGAACGTCTTAAGGGGGTGATAGGTCACCTCGGTTGGAACATATCTAACCTAGGTTACCTTAGTCCAAAGTCTAGGGATTTCGAGCTATCATGGTAAGTATGATTTTTGGAAAATTTCCCAAAATTAGGTACTAACTTGTTTATCTCTTATGTTAATGCTATTTTTTTAATAGCATTAACATAAGAGGTATCTTTTTTTTGACAAGTTTTTAATTATTCAACACGTCCCATTTAGTTAGTTGTGTGGATACAGATTATTGTATTGGTGCACACTGAGAAAAAAAAATTCATTGATCCAATTTCATTGGTGTTGTTGAATGAAATTTCGTTGATTGAATTGTATAATTGTTGGTGTACATAATAGGATTTATTAGTCCAAACAAAATGCTATTGACTTTAATAATGTGATCAAATTGAAAGTTTTTTTTTCATTCAAAAGATATATTGTTAGCCGAGAACAATATATTATTAAAACTATCTAAAAAATTATCGCGAACAAATTATATAGTTTTGAATGTATTTTCTGCAACGAAAAAAAGCGTTTCAATTCATAACATGTTGATTCAAGTACACAAGAAAAATTGAGTTTTGCTCGTTTGATTCAGATAAAATTTCTATTGACTAAATATGTTATTTTATTTCTTTTCACCATATCCGATATTGATTTTCAAGTACATTATTCGTTAAAATATTAATATTTCATTTTGATTGAAAAATATTAAGCAAATGTCTGAATTGGTTAAAAAATGATGTTTGTTTCTTGCGCATTTGATTGAAAAAATTCAACCAAATCATGGTCGAGCGCCACTGAAATTATAGGTGTGAGGAAACCCGTAGTTCTCGGAGTAACCGCTAGAAGCCGCACGCGCGCTCCTTTCTCGTAAGCGTAGCGCGAACCGAAAATCCACTTAAGGGGGGATTGTCTTTTTTTTCGCAAAATTTACCACTTTTTGGGAATTTTTTTGTGAAGAAAGTATACAACGGAAAACTTGGCATATAGTTTTATTGATCTGTTTACTACATACAAAATTTTTTTTAAACAATTTCATCAAAAAATCCGCCTCCTACCCCCCTCGACGCGCGATGGCCCTTTTTTGATGGTGTGCACGATTACAGCCTTCACGTTCATCCTGCAACAAAAACCCAAAAAGCATTTTACTTTAGACACATATAGCTATCGTTCGATGAAGGGAAAAAAAAATTGACGATTTGGTGACGTTTTGAACTTGAAGTATCGATTTTTCGGAAAAAATTGATCGATTTTTGTTATAAATAAAAAACTATTAACCGTATTGCTTTTTTGCTTCATCAAACGATAAAAGGATGTCAGCTGAGCATTCTGTCCAAATTTGAAGGCAATCGGTTGAATAGTTTTTGAGAAATCGTGCACACCATCAAAAAAGGACCATCGCGCGTCGAGGGGGGTGGGAGGCGGATTTTTTGATGAAATTGTTTAAAAATTTTTTTGTATGTAGTAAACAGATCAATAAAACTATATGCCAAGTTTCACAAGTTTTCCGTTGTATACTTTCGTCACAAAAAAATTCCCAAAAAGCGGTAAATTTTGCGAAAAAAAGACAATCCCCCCTTAAACGCCGGAGAAACTCTTTAAAGTATCGTATCTTGGCCTGTGGCTAAGATCAAAGTGTAGTATCTATTCTTATCAGTTGAATATCTGATATTCTCTGCATGGATATTCCATTGGATATCTGATATTTTCTCCACTATTATCGTGGATGATCTTTCGAATGCTCACTTTTTATTCAAGATTTAAAACAAATTGAAAAACTTACGTCTCATGGCATATTCGTTTCGATGGAGTAAAGAAATAATTCATACTCTTGATTATATTCTTGTACGAATTAACAAAACATTGTAGCAACTGCTTAATTATTTCATCCATACATCTACGGATTGTATTGGGTTGGCACAAAAGTAATGAGACACTCTAGAAAACTCGATACATTTCCTTCTTTAAATTAATTATTTTCGATAATATTCTAGTATGTTGTAGAACATTCTAGATACTTATTATCTGTGGGTATAAAAGAGCGCTCCCGCGATTGAGCTTGTCAGTATGAAAAGAAATGGACGAGCGACAACTTCAAACTCTTTACTTGTACGAGTATTTGTTAGGCCACAGCGCGCGGGTTGCGGCTGACAATATCAATACTACATTGGGTGCTGGGAGTACTAGCCATGCGACAGTGTCTCGGTGGTTTATACGTTTTGAATCGGGAGACAGAAGCCTTGAAAGTCAACCACGCTCCGGACGACCACAAGCGTTGGACGACGACGATTTGCGCCGCGAGCTGCAGTCAAACCCTGCTGCTACCACTCGTGAATTAGCCCAAGCACTTAACTGCAGTCACCACGCGGTGGAATACCATCTTAATGCGCTAGGATATAGGAAAGTTAAGGCTCAGTGGGTACCGCACATCCTCACAGATGACAATCGTGCAGTTCGGGTCGCTATATGTCAATCCCTTTTGCTAAGACCGCAACGTAAAGAGTTTTTATCTGATTTGGTTACTGGCGATGAGTCGTGGATTCACTATGAAAATGATACACGTAGCTCCTTTTGGCTGCCTCGAGAGGAAACCCCACTAACTCAACCGAAGATAGATCAAAGACACCGCAAAAAGGTTCTTCTTTGTTGTTTTTGGGATTCGCAAGGTATGCTGTTTTATGAATTGCTACACAATGAAACGGTAAATGCTAACAAGTATGCATCTCAGCTCAGCAATTTAGCCGCTGCTATTAAAGAAAAACGACGCAGACGAGCCAACGTCTATTTGCTTCATGATAACGCTCGCCCTCATGTTGCTTCTACCACTCGTCAACAATTACAGACCTTAGGTTGGGAGACGGTACCGCACCCACCATATTCTCCAGACATCGCTCCTTCAGATTATCATTTATTTAGAGCCCTGAAGAATGATCTGAGAAATAAGAAATTTGATAATTTTGGCGATATGGAATCGCACTTGAACGATTTTTTCAACTCGCGGACGCCAGAGTTCTGGGCGAAAGGCATCCAAAGTTTGCCTGATCGTTGGCTTAAGGTCATAGATGCAGTTGGTGACTATATTAGTAATTAAACTTCTTTTATGTAAAAAATAATAAAATTTATAAAACGTAAAGCAAGTGTCTCATTACTTTTGTGCCAACCCAATATATAGAATGATTTCAATAGAATATAATTTTATTTGAAGGATAATGTAGATATTCAGTGAATCAAGCACATTTTCCAATACTTTTTAGTATTGTAACAATCTCATATATCGGTGGCACTCCGCGATCAGGTATTTATTTGAATCGACCAATATATTTTTTCGATTCAATTGGTTTTTTTTTCTCAGTGTGTTTGTCCATGGAATACACATTTAGCGAAGACGCAAATAAGTTTTTAGTTACCAATTATTGTCTGTTTGGACGTTATGAACGAGTTAGTACGTAATTATGGGACATTTTCCAAAAATCGTACTTACCATGATAACTCGAAATTCTTAGACTGAACAAAGGTAACCGAGGTTAGATATGTTCCTAACGAGGTGACCTATCACCCCCTTGAGGCTTTGCATGGACCTCTCTAACACCCTGCATATATTGGATATCGTCTATACGCAGTAGGTGCACTCGGCACGTAGTACGAAACCGCATACCGAACTTTCGGCTACACGAAAGCTCGCACACCGTGAGCTTTACACACACCCACGCGCACACGATTGATCATGCACGTGTATGTGGAGTACCTAAGGCACAAAAGGGCCAAAATAGTGCGGGCTTAGCCTCCGAAATAAGGCGAGTTTGAGCTCTTGTATAACTAGCCCAGCTGTACGGAAGCATTCGATATTACGTATTTTCCGACGCGTCCCGCGTACCCTCTCACGCGGTGAGAAGTTTTCGTCCGAACTCGATATGATTCTCTACTCCTCTCCTGCTCGTAAAGTTACAATGGCGTATTACGCGCCCCCGAGAGCACCAAGAGCGGAGTCGAGTAAAGCGAGAGGCGGCTCAAGCACCATCGAGAAAACGGATAATTTCCGAGACTACAACACAGAGAGAACACCGCTCGCAAATGGTGATATAAACGCGATGAGGAAACGAGAGGGCGAGAGGAAAAGGGCTGAGGTGGCTCTAATAATTAAAAAAAAAACAAGGATTTGATCAACGAAAAAAAAGAAACATTTATGTACATACCGATTAAAAGGCTTGACCGATTAGGAGTAAATCGTAGAGCATGTTATTGCGAGACTTATTGCAGGAAAAGAAGAGATTAAAAGGCGGATATGCATTTAGACAGGAAAAAAATAAGAAATATTGAGGGATTTTTTAAACTAAGAAATAATTATTCTACAATTATCAAATTTTAGGTATACTTTGATAGTATATTTAAGTATACAAAACAATTGTTTTAAGGGACCAGTCCAATTTGAAAATTTCAAAAAATCGAAAGCAAGCAAGTCTCGAAGAAATCGACGATGATGAGCAATCAGAAGGGATTTTGTACGGTGCAGGAATTACCGTTCGAGTTTAGGTAAGCGTTTTGCACAGTATAAACTTCAAACGCGTTTTTCTCAAAACAACGTTTTCAAAATCTAGCTCCATCGTATCTCTAAAACTAATAAACCGATTCTCTTGAAATTTGAATCACATTGTAAGCATGATTCGCAACAAGATGACCCTCGACGGTGTTAAAATTTTGATTTTTACTCTTTTTTTTGCAAAAAACTGCGAAATAGCGCGTTTTTTAATACTTTTTTCGTTTTTTATCTGCCATTTTTTTATTTTTCGATAGAACTTTATATCTGAGGGTCATTTTGTAGCTGGTGTCATACTGAATCTAATGGACTTTGATTTTTTTTGTATCTGACAAGCCGTTGCCGAGTTGTGATGGAGCTCCCTAGCCCACCTATTTTTGAGACGTTACGTTAAACTATAGTTTTTGTACTTAAAAATTAATAAAAATGAATCAAATTTTTTTTAGACTTTATTTATCAAGCCCAACAACTTTTAAATTCATATCTTTTATAAAATCGTCAAAAAAATCGCGAAAATAGCCTTTTATCGTGGCTCCAAAGTGGACTGGCCCCTTAAATTAATTCATCATCAAAATGACGGAGCTGTGGCAGAGTGGTAAGGTCGTCGTGGGAGTTGCGAATCGGCCTGCAGTCTAGCTTCCCGTAGACTTTGATTTGCAAAATACTTCAAACTTTTGTTCAGCTAGAACATGTATAGTTTCTATGTGACGGTAATTAAAATGAAGAAAATGCAAATGTAAGAAAATGGCACGCATTTACAAAAAAGAATTAACATTTCTGTAAAATGTGGATTAAAAAAGTAGTTTTTTTCCAATTTTTCAAAAACAATTCTCTTCAAGTAAAAAGTACCAATATTATCAATATTTCTACCAAGTTTCAACTCAATCGGCTTAATAGTTTTTGAACAATCCTGCACGCCAATTGCGATAGTGCAGTTTTGAGAAAAACGCGTTTGAAGTTCACACCCGCTCCGAAACCGAGTGGTGAGGCACAGCGTTAACGGGCTGTAACGTTTGAAGTTTTTCGAATTTCGCTTTGAAACTTTAGGAAAATATTCTACATATATCGTTCTATCGTTTAAGGCGGTCCTCTAATTTCTCGGGTCGAAAAAATCGATTTTTTTTCTTAAATCGCATCTACAACATGTGTAGAAAATGTGTGCCAAAGGATTTTTCGATATTCGAAGTGGTTCACAAGTTACGGCCCTGGAACCGAGCAGGTATACGGAGCAGGTATACTTTCAAACGCGTTTTTCTCGAAACACCATTTTTCGAAACGGTGACCACGATATTTCAGAAACTACTGCACCGACCTTGTTCAAATTTATACAGCATCTTTAATATGTTATAAGCCAGCGATTGAACTAGGATTATCATGATTGCTTCGATAGTTTTTTTTGTACGAGCGAAAAACTTAAGAAAAAATGAGTGAAAAATAGAATGTAATTTTCAAAAGTGTATAAAAAAGTCAATTTTTTTAATTTCGAATTCACTCTAGTTCAATCGCTAGTCTTAAATATGAAGATTAAAATGCCGTTTGGTTTTTTTTATTTCAGATAAGCAGAACAGCCGCAATCTTGGTCACCGTCAAGCACCTCTTTTACTTGATGTCTTCCTGTCGGCCACTATAACGTTTATTCTATTATATATTTTGACTTCAAAAAATTTGTAAAGCTTATTTAAATGTTAATAAAGATTATGCAAAAACAATGAGATTGATTATTTCGATGCTTTGCCCGTAAAAAATTATTGAAAAAGCCGTAAAAAAACAGCCGAGAAACTAGAGGACCGCGTTAAAGAAAAAAAGATCGATTTTCTGATCGTTGTCAATGTAAATGCTGCCTTAAGTCTATAATGTATCAATTCTACAAGAACTTTGAGTGCTAAACGTTCAATTGGGCAATTTGTTTGTCAGCTCTACAACACCTGATGTGTCAGGTGTATTGTTCACTGAAGAAGGAAGAAGAGATATATATACGAATATAAATATACATTGAAGAAGATATTTTACATTCTCTATTCAATTTAATAAAAAGTAGGCAATAAAATAATATTTGTTAATAAATAGTGTCGTTGGAAAATTATAAAACTTCATTATATTATAATTAATTATTATACTTTCTAACTGTTTCCATATGAATATTACCCTTAATTATGCCAAATAAATATGGGGTTTCAGCGATAGGTAGGTAGTAAAAGCATTGAGAGTGCTCTGTTTCACTCGATATATTATAGAATTAATGCATATTGACAATCCGTCATTGTGTAGCTGATACAAATCCGAATAAATACGTTGTAGGGATAATCATAAGGCTAGATCGTTGTAGAGGTTCAATATTGCAAACTTGAGACTCAGTTGGTGGATTTCCGAGTTTATACAGATGAGAGATAAAGTCATTGCAAAGTTCAAAAAACGGACTTTCAACGTTGTAGAGATAATCATTGTGGAAACGAGATCCTTCCAAAGAAGTGGAGGTGCCGTTTGACGTTGTATTGAAACGGTAATTACGGAACAGAAATTATATTCGAGTGTTTGTCGCTCGAATGTACTTCTTGTAATGAACGTGAAAGTGGATAAATTTACAAATATTTGTCACCGATTCGAGAGGTGGCCCTTTTAATTAAATCTCAACACGATTTAATGATCATTTTCAAATTATATGTATATATGTGTGTGTGTGTGTAATGAGATTCGAACGTGAACATTATGTAATTTCAATGCTCAATAAATACGCAATTTTGATATCAAGTATCATGGGTTCTGGATTAACGGGTTTGCATGAGCTTGGGGCCCAAAAAAGAGGTCGATTTTCAATATTTTTACGATATTGAAGTTTGCATCATTGGAATGCAACGAAACATTTTTAGAATTTTTAAATTTCTTTATATTCGTTGTCATAAAAATTTTATCTAGCCAATTTGGGATTCAGATTTCTTTAGAGGATGTTAAACAAAATATTTGGGTGTTTTTCGTAGCCCAAGTTCGTCAAAAAAAGATCGGACTACTGTTCTTTCGATGCGTACGAACGATGCTTCGATATCGTATATTTTTTTCTGACGACAATATTGGGATTACGACATTGCGATTTTACACACAATTAATACAATGTCTTGATAAGTTTAGTTTTTTTTTGTATTGAAAAATATTCATAAACAATGAATTTATTGTTGCTTAAACAATGTGCCGCAACTGCTGCATGTCCAATCGGTGCAGGTGGTTCTCGCAGCTAAGGTGATCTGAAATGAAAAATAAAATAATGTATGTTTAGTATAATAATAAAACTCCCATACGAACGGATAATGTTGAATGAACTGTTTGAAATTTTGAAAATCACGAAAAATCCAACCTGTAGAAATAAAAGTTTAACTTTCGTGCGAAAAAATTAATTGAATAATTTGTTATTAATAGATATATGAAAATAAAAAAAAATCATTTGATCATACGATAGAAAATGTTATGAACTATGCTCTGTCGGCATTTGAAGTGAATCAGACGAATATATTTTGAGATACGACTGACACCGATTCAGAAAACATAGCTTCGATAAAAACGCAAAACAAAGATCTTTCCCTTTACGAAAATCGTCATAACTCGGTCAATTTTCGAAATTTGTGCAAAATCTTCGTTGCAAATTAAACTTAAAACACAATGCTATAAATCTACGCGATCAAAATCGTATTGTTCAATTTAAAGCCTATGCAGACCCCTTAATTTTGTTAAAATTGATAAAACAATGACCGGCGGTCTAAAACAATCGGAAAGATAAAAACAAACGATCATTAACAAGGAACATCCCTTCGATTTTGTTGAAATTTGGATATGTTATAAAGCACCGAAAAGTAAGCGATACGTATTTTTTTTTATCGGCGGAAAAACGGTTCTAAGGGCTGAAACGCACCCTCAAAAATGGGGATGTTTTTTGTTTTTCGTCGATAACGTTTTAACAGTACGAGATATTAAAAAAATTCAAATTGCAACAATGTTTTTTTGTGCACTATACGTTGGAGATAAGAACGATCAGATTATTGACGAAAAACGAAAAACACCCCTATTTTCAAGGGTTCGTTTCACCCCTTAAAACCGTTTTCCCGCCGATAAAAAAAAATACGTGTCGCTTACTTTTCGGTGCTTTATAACATATCCAAATTTCAACAAAATCGAAGGGTGTCACCTGAGGGATGTTCCTTGTGAGTCGAACATGTCGAAAAAATCAAATTAGATAATACCAAAACTTCTCGAAAATGACTAAAGCCTATATTTTCGTAAAACTTTATTCTCTTTAACTATATACATACAGGGTCTTAGGACGGCCGATGCAAAGCCTTAAGGGGGTGATAGGTCACCTAGTTAGGAACATATCTAACCTAGGTTACCTTAGCCCAAAGTCTAAGGATTTCGAGTTATCATGGTAAGTATGATGTTTGGAAAATTTCCCAAAATTAGGTACTAACTCGTTCATAATGTTCAAACAAACAATAATTGGTAACTAAAACCTTATTTGCGACTTAGCTTAATGTGTATTCAATCGACAAACACCAATACAACTAACTAAATGGGACGTGTTGAATGATTAAAAACTTGTCAAATAATAAAAATACCTCTTATGTTAATGCTATATAAAAAAATGCGTTTACTTAAAAAGTAAACGAGTTAGCACCTAATTTTGGGAAATTTTCCAAAAATCGTACTTACCATGATAACTCGAAATCCTTAGACTTTGGACTAAGGTAACCGAGGTTAGATATGTTCCTAACGAGCTGACCTATCACCCCTGTTAGGAAGGTCGATGCAAAGTCTTAAGGGGGTGATAGGTCACCTCGTTAGGAGCAATCTATATATATATGTTCGTGTGGAACGATAATTTCGAAACCGTTACAGCTGCGTGAATTTACCTAGTATCGAGTATGGGGACAATTGGGTGAGGATGACCTTCGAGTGTCCTTAAAATCACCTGTCCGCGAATATATATATATACACACACAGGGTGAGGCACATAAAGTGTTACAGAGCAACAGCACTCAAACTATTGATCATATCCAAAAATGTTTCAGACAAAAGTTTCAGTTTTGGAGGAGGCCGTCATACTGGACCACCCTATTTTTTTAACGGTGGATGCGCTGAAGCTCCGTCAGGGTCAACTCGACGTTTTTAAAATGGAACCATGTATTTTGTGTCGATGACATTATTACCGATTTTAAGACGAATTCAGCGACCTGCAACACAAGGTCATTCTAGTCACGCAAAGTATGAAAATAGTCGAAAATTGCAAAATATCGGAATAATCACTTCCAAAGGATCCACTAACCTTGATTTGGGCCTGCCTACAGAAGATGCTCGAAGTGATTACCCTCTACTTGTAAACACTTGTTTGATCGCTGTTTTCATTTTTCACGATACCATTGTTTCTTATTGGCAGCAAGTACGCATTTCCTGTTGACATATCAGTTAGTCACGCATTACCTTTTAATGTGCGTACGTCGGATCGCGAAAATGAACGATTTTCAAGAATCTTTTGATACGTTGATGGTGCTGGGGGAATACCGTAAACATAACAGAAACGCCCAAGATTTGTATGCGGCTCGTTATCCGGATAGGCAACAAAATTCGCACATGACTTTTAAGCGATTAGCTGACTGTTTCTGTCGCTTCGGTACAGTGAAACAAACACGTGTCAAACGTCGACCGATTGTATCTTCTGTAGTACCCAAACCAAGGTTAGTGGATCTTTGAAAGTGATTATTCCGATATTTTTCGACTATTTTCATACTTTGCGTGACTAGAATGACCTTATGTTGTAGGTCGCTGTATTCGTCTTGAAATCGGTAATAATGTCATCGAAAAAAATACATGTGTCTATTTAAAATAGGGAGTTCACCTTGACGTATCTTCAGCGCCTTCACCGATAAACGCACAGGGTGGTCCAGTATGACGACCTTCTCGAGCGCTGAAACTTTTGTCTGAAACATTTTTGGATATGATGAATAGTTTGAGTGCTATTGCTCTGTAACACTTTATGTGCGTCACCCTGTATAGTTAAAAAGAATAAAGTATATATACTTTACTCTATATATATATACTAGAGTGATTCGTTTCAGGGTAACTTTTTTTTCTCACCCATCGTGCCCGAAAACCTCTAGTTGGCACCCAAAAACGAAGTTTCGTGAAAGGGGGGTGTTGTCAAAAAATATTTAGAGGTCGCGAATCAAAATTGAAGGTTTCCCATTTGATTAACATTGAAAAAAATGTTTTTCTCTTTATTGGTGTTACCATTCCGCGAATTTTGATATCGCGATATTTTCCAAGTGGATTCTCATAGGAAATATGATACTTTACAATAAAGTTCATTGAGCCATGTCCGTAAATTCAACCGTTTCAGCGGTATCATTATTTCAAGTGAATACTGTGCAAAATATCTATTCAAACGGCTGTAACGCCTAAGCTATTAGATATATCGAAAAAAATTCAGATGAGAACTTTGTAGAGAAAGTAAGTTTCTACAAAAAACTCTTATAAGCCGAGCCCGAAAATTCAACTCTTTCTCAGCTACAGGTGGATGAAGTAAAATAAATAGATTTTTTTTTAAACAAAAACAAATCTATTTATTTTACTTCATCCACCTATAGCTGAGAAAGAGTTGAATTTTCGGGCTCGGCTTATAAGACTTTTTTGTAGAAAATTACTTTCTCTACAAAGTTCTCATTTGAATTTTTTTCGATATATCTAATAGCTAAGGCGTTACAGCCGTTTGAATAGATATTTTTGTACAATATTCACTTGAAATAATGATACCGCTGAAACGGTTGAATTTACGGACATGGCTCAATGAACTTTATTGTAAAGTATCATATTTCCTATGAGAATCCACTTGGAAAATATCGCGATATCAAAATTCGCGGAATGGTAACACCAATAAAGAGAAAAACATTTTTTTCAATGTTAATCAAATGGGAAACCTTCAATTTTGATTCGCGACCTCTAAATATTTTTTGACAACATCCCCCTTTCACGAAAGTTCGTTTTTGGGTACCAACTAAAGGTTTTCAGCCACGATGGGTCGAAAAAAAAAGTTGCCCTGAAACGAATCACCCTAATATATACACTTTAAACTTTATTCTTTTTAACTATATTATATATATATTCGCGAACAGATGATTTTAAGGACACTCGAAGGTCATCCTCACCCAATTGTCCCCATACTCGATACTATGTAAATGCACGCAGCTGTAACGGTTTCAAAATTATCGTTCCACCCAACATATATATAGATTGCTCAGGTAGGTCGTGCGAGTAGTACGAGTAGTACGAGACCGAGAGGGCCAGACTTGGTCACCGCGAACCCGAGAGTGGAAAGGAGCTGCGGTGGTTCAGACGTAAGAGCCGGAAGGGTGCAGGGACGAAGCAGAAAAAGGAAAGTCCACAAGAGACGACGAAAACTTGGTTGGCTAGAGCACATAGGCGAGGCACACACGTACACACGGTATACACACACACACACATGTGTATGTGTAGCAAGAGAGTTGCCTCTAGTGTTTTGCACGCTCTGTCGGTCGTCCCTTCGTTGTAAGCTTTGGGGCTTAGGAACGGCTGAGCGTGCCTTGTATCTGCCTCTCTCTCTCTTTGCCTCCCATCCTTTCTCTGCTCCGAAAAGCACAGAAGCGGCAACAGACTCGGTTCTACGGTAGAGGCCGCGAGAAACTCCTCCCGGTCCGTTTTCTCTTGCCTGACACTGCAGCTGACTTTACTACTGCACCGCATCTCCTCCCTTTCTTCAACCTTTCCGCCCATCCCTTTTCGTCCTTTTCGCTGATCTTTCTTCCTCCACTACTCTTTCGTCTCCCTGTCTCTTTTTCTCTCTCTTTGTCCCTTTTCTCCTTGTCCTTCAATGGCTCTCTCTCTCTCTCTCTCTCTCTCTCTCTGCCTCTTTAGATTTCCTCGTACGTGGAGGTTCCTTGTTAGACCACTGTTGAAAAAAGACCTTTCGTGCGAACTTCTGGCACTGCAACGTTTCAATTAATCTCTCGAGAAGTTCAAAAGTATTTTTTACCCTCATCAAGCTCGGGGGAGTATATGTCCATGTACAGTACTTTGGCAGGGCATGAATCTTTGTATAGAGGGCGATTGTACATAGAGGGAGTCGACTTCGATACACGAGGCTTTGTTCGACACGCGTTCTCTTTGCCCATAGGCAAGTCGCAATTCATTACAGCTCTTGCGTGTCCGTGTGCCAGAACAGGGATACACATCGACCAGGCTGGTGGGATCGGAAGGGCGTAACGCGTATGGATTTGCGCATGGAAACCTGGCCGGTTGACGCCATTTGAGGGTTTTTTTTATTCAAGAGTGGGCACGAGGCGTAGATGCGCCTCGTATATGCAGCTCTTCGCCGTTTTATTATGCTGAACGTTGATTTAGGGCCTATTGGCTGTTGCCGCGGAGATTCCGCCTTCATACCGGTTCAGTGGATTGCTGCTACTGGCCACTCGGGCTGGCATTGTCTCGCGGCGTTTCGCCCCGTACACGGGGCATTGTTAGCCCCACCATTGTTCATACAGAACCATTTTATCCTCATAGCTACACGGATACGGCTATACGTGCGTATACGGGACATTCCGGGCGACTGCGGTCGTTGAAAAATGGTAGTCTCGAACACGGGGGTGGCAAATTTGGCATACTTGGAGCTGCAATTGCGTTGGGCGGTTGGTGATATTCATTTGGATATTTCTGTGTGCCACCTCGTATGGGAGTTGAGGCCTTAGGCCACTCTAGAGGCCGAAAAAATAGGCTTTTTGGGGATGTTTTTTCCTCAGAAAAACTACAAAATAAATCGAGATTACGAAAAAGGGTGTTTATCATACATATCAGTGACTGTATGCAATAATTTTTTCGAAGCGATTAATTTCAAAATGGCGGCTGTGCAGCGTTTTTGCGATGACGTCTCCGTTTTTCCAGGGTCCACGGCTGGACAAACAACTCATGTAATTTTTGAATTATAATGAGCCAACTAATTTTTTGCGATTATATATAATGCTGCTATTAGAAGTACGTAGGATTTTTTCGACATATTGATTTTTTGCCAAATGGCGCATTTCTGAAGTGGAAAGTGAAAAATTTGCCTGAAAAATCGTCAGATAATTGTTGATAACTAATGAGCTATGTAATATAAAAAAAAATCCTACGTACTTCCGTAGACAATGTATTTTTCAAGATATATTCAACATTTAAAGGGAATCGGTTGAAAATTGTCTGAGTTATGTTTCAGGCCAACTTAAAAAATGCAGTTTTGAGATAAACGCGGTTGAAGTTTTGAGTCCGCTCGCTGCGGACCAGGCGGCCTTGTACTAAATTTCGAAAACCGAGTACTTAGAGATTTTTCCCGGCCATAATCTTTTGAGACATCATTTTTGAGGTCCTAGGGGACCATTGCAAAAAATCGATTTTTCGAAAATTCTAGAGTGGCCTAACCCTATAAGATGACATACTATTTCTTTGATGATGAATATTTAAATACATGACGTCGTATGAATTCAAAGCCAAGCGTAGATTCACTAAAGTTTATTACTATAATGAAATAGAATCAGTTTCATGACATTAGTTACTGGAATAAAAAAAAATCGCAAACCACATGTAGGTCGACGTGGGAAAGACGACAAACTTCAGTCTAAAATGACATATGGATGTTGTCTTACACACGTTGATCCAATCATGCTCAGATACATTAATTTCTGGGTTAAAGATTAGTTTGTAGCAACCAATATTTACTGAAACATTATTATAGTGATGATAAAGGCCTGAATTTGTACGTGCCTGTGGCACGTACAAATGTTTGGATGCTAGAAGCCAAGCCATTCTATTCTTTTTTACAGCTTCAGTGCTCTTACGGGGAAAAGTTGCGAGGTCGATCTCTTTGATTTCGATGAAATTTGGCATGCTTGTAGAATGGGTAAAAATAGGCGACAGGTATTTTTTTATAACCGCGGAACCCGATTTTTAAGGGGTGAAGCGCACCCTCGAAAATAGGCGTGCTTTTCGTTTTTCGTCGACAACGTCATCGTTCTCATCTCCAATGTATAGTACACGAAAAAATAAACATTGTTGCGATTTGAAATTTTTTCGTATCTCATACCGTTAAGGGGCCAGTTCACTTTTTAGCCACGAAAAATACATTTAAAAAATGTTTAATTCATTTTCATTTTTTTTTAAGTACAAAAACTATAGTTTAATGTAACGCCTCAAAAAGCGGTGGGCTAGGTAGCTCCATCACAACTCGGCAACGGCTTGTCTGAAACAAAAAAATCAAAGTCCATTAGATTCAGTATGACACCAGCTACAAAATGACCCTCGGATATAAAGTTTTATCAAAAAATAAAAAATGGCAGATAAAAAACGAAAAAAGTAACTAAAAAACGCATTTTTTCGCAGTTTTTCGAAAAAAAAGAGTAAAAATAAAAATTTGAAAACCATTGAGTCTTCTTGTTGCGAATCATGTTTACAATATGCGGTTCAAATTTGAAGAGAATCGGTTTATTAGTTTTAGAGATACGATGGAGCTAGATTTTGAAAACGTTGTTTCGAGAAAAAAGCGTTTGAAGTTTATACTATGAAAAACTCTTACCTAAACTCAATCGGCAATTCCTGCACCGTACAAAATCCCTTCTGATTGCTCATCATCGTCGATTTCTTCAAGTCTGGCTAGCTTTCGATTTTTTTTAATTTTTAAAGTGGACTGGCCCTTTAAAACGTTATCGACGAAAAACGTAAAACACCCCAGTTATCGAGGGTGCGTTTCAACCCTTAAAAATCGGGTTCCGCAGATATAAAAAAATACGTGGCGATTATTTTTGCCCATTCTACAAGCATGCCAAATTTCATCGAAATCGGAGAGATCGACCTCGCAACCTTTCCTTGTTAGTCATGTGTTCGTGCGACTAGCTCTTACATGTCGAGGTTCGTTACTAATACCCAGGCATCTTATGGTAAGATGACATAGTGTGTCATCTTATACCGACGTCTGGTACGTCAACTTATCCATAAGTGAATGCAGATTTTGTTTATTCGCTGTGACAAAAACTTTGAGGTTAGAATATCCGTTGTGCAGTATTTGTGAAGTACAATAACCCTAGATTATGAATAAATTGACAACTAGAACAATTCTTATCCGACGAGTATTTTTAGCCCCAGATAATAAAGTGGTCGGTTGCTATTTTGCTTTTTAAAATCACAAAAATATCGACCACGTAAAAGCTCGCGTTCGCTGATGACTATACTATATTTGGCTACTAGCAACACTTATTGGCCGACCATAGAACGTCATCGTTACTCGTATAGTGCGAATATTTGAAAATATATCGAGGTTGTGTCGTCTTATCTGACTAGGTCATCTTGAGCACAATTCCTCCTACATTGCAAAGACGAATGTGTTGTTTTTACGCACGTTAGGCGTGTAAATACCAGTAGACACTTTTTACACATTTGAACGTGTGTGAAAAATAACGGTGTAAAAAGACACGGATAGATGCGTTCAAACAACACATTTACGTGTATTATTTTCTTACACACGTTAAAACGTGTAAAAAGTGTCTACAGCCATTTACACACTCAAAGTGTGTGAAAACAACACTTATTTTTGCAGTACTGTATGTACATGGGATGCGTCGGAATAATGAATTGAATAACAAAATCTTTTTATCGTCAAAATATATGCACTTGTTGAACTGAATTCAACAGTACTTATCAATTACTCTGTAGTATGCATGAGAAGTTTCACCGTTTTTTTTGTCTTCGCATAGGCTAGGTTCTCATATAGCTTCACGATGACGGCCGCTTTTTGCTCGTCGGTGACGGCCTCGAAACAAAACTACGTCGATTCAATTCAGCTGTACTCAAGATTCAATGCAGCCATCGAGGTTTTGGAAAATAGATTCCTATTTCAGGTTCTTCCACGTGACAAACTCAAAAATGATCAACAAATGGAACAAAAAGTTAAGGCCAAATGTGGTCTTCAATTAACCGGTTAATCAATCGAGGTCAAATCAACTAATGAGTTTCACGTGATGCCGTAGCCAAAGTGATTTTTAAAACATATGATCAATAACTCGCAATTAACACACTTAAACTGTGTTGCTTTTCCCGTGTTATTTTTGCTCGTGTATTGCTATCAACGTGTGTTGTTTAGCCCAATGTGTGTCAATGTGCGTCGTGTATGTTGGTTCTACACGGTTTATGTGTGTTCGAATAAGCGTGTCATTGATGGGGATAGCTACGGAGGTGTGTGATAAATTAAGGAGTGAGATGCAGTCAGAATTTTTATTTAATCGATTTTTTTAATACATTTTCTTGAAGTATGATGTTCCGAAAATATTTCCTGAAAATTTTAAGTCAATCCGATCAATAGTTGCTGGGATATCCCACAATTAGTAAAGGGGCGTCGGGTCCCCATGGCAGGCAGAATGCTTCGAAGGCAACAACAAATTGATATTTTGGAAGCTTCCACATCGGCAGAAGCCCTATTGTATGGGGCAGGAATTGATGATTCGATGTAAGTAAATTTTTAATTGGTTTTTCTATAGGGGAGACCGGGGCAAAATGGTATAGCGGGGCATAATGGGACCGGGGCAAAATGGGACCGGGGCAAAACGGGTTTGGGGCAAAATGG
Source organism: Ophion slaviceki (assembly GCA_944452715.1). NCBI lineage: Eukaryota > Metazoa > Arthropoda > Insecta > Hymenoptera > Ichneumonidae > Ophion > Ophion slaviceki. Next base: position 23,637,547 of record OX101789.1, read on the forward strand.
AATAGTGAAAATCAACACTGCTGGAAAATACGTCATTGGGGCAAAACGGGACTGGGGCAAAATGGGCCGGAGAAAATCAGGCTCCTCAGAAAGAGGCGGTTGGGGCAAAACGGGATCGGGGCAAAATGGGACAGTGGAATAATTCGATGCAGAAACGAAAGAAATGCAGGGGTAAAAAACGAGGGGTAATAAATGAGTGAAAACAGGTTTTATTGAATGTTACACGATATTTGGGTCACACTCTACTTATGATACTATAATTTAACGGTGGTAATGTTTAATTTTTATTGCTTGTTTAACTAAGCTAATTTTGATCGGCACAATTGTCGCAAACGGACTCGATTAAGTTATCGTCAGCATGGGCACATGAATAGTGGGCCCATTCTTTATTAAAGTTTGTTAAACAATTACTTTTAATTCTGCGGTCAGAACTGTACTAAACTTGACGTAAATTGTTATTTGAGCCTTCTTATTCGATTGGTACAATTTCTTTGTCGTTATTAATTATTTAAATAATCAAGTAATTTTTATAATCTGACGCGTGCAATTTATGGTTTTTTTTTGTTTTTATCTTTCTCTGTTTTTTTTTTAAATTTATTTTCTGCCAACTGCACGTTACTGATACTGATTTTCAAGCCATTGAAGAAAATCTAACTCTTGTCAATTTTTACGTAAATTGTTTTATGAAACTAGGACCGCCGCTCCCCATGAAATCGACGGATATGTGTCGACAAATATATCGGTCAGTCCGTATTATCTGCGTATATGTGGACTGAAACGAACCACAAGCACCATTTAGATTAGATTATGTTTCAACAGCTCTTTCATAGAGCCGAAGCATGAATTTTCCTGTCATCCCATTTTGCCCCAAATTCAGCGGGCTGCGACACTTCATTTTTGTGTGTCCCATTTTGCCCCTATCCCATTTTGCCCCAAATCAAGCACCAAGAAACTTCATTTTTTGCTATCCCATTATGCCCCGATCCCATTACGCCCCAGTGCCGTTTTGCCCCGGTACCGTTTTGCCCCGCTATACCATTTTGCCCCGGTCTCCCCTACATAAATCAAGTGTAAAATTGGAAAACTCTTTCAGAAATTTTCAAAAATTTATTACTCAAAAACTATGAATTTTAGCAAAATTTACAAAGAATGCTTTCGTTTTAAAGTTTCCCAAAATATATATTTTTTAAAATAATTCATCCGGGAAAACTTTAATTTTTTGAAAAATTGATTGAACAATTGGCTGTAAACAATTGAATGCTCGACTTTTCGGCAAAAAATTGTGATATTCGGATTCAGCGGATCAAAATACATAAAAAAAGTTTAGCTTCATCCATCGCGCTCAAAGTTTAACGAACATATAATACCGTATCCACATCGAAAAACTTTAAACGCGTTTTTCTCGAAACTATGTTTTTCAAGTCGGTGACCACTATAATTGAAAAACCACTCGATGGCTTTTGATGAAATTTGGTGTGCTTATTGATAGCATTAAAAACTAGTACTTAATCGAAGGATTTTCATTTTTGTTGAAATTTTTTTTTTAACATTAAATGAGCGATTTTTTGTTCGAAAATCAAAATTTATCTGTCAGAAGCCGCCATTTTGTTAATTTTTGAAAAAAAGCTTCGATCAAGGACTAGATTTATTACTAAACTAATGATTTTTTTTGTTTTTTGATTTCCGATGATCCAGTAAAATTTTATGATGGTCACCGCAAAGCACTACATGCCGAAGGGAGTCCGACAAAGGTGGCGATATTTTTATAAATAATCAATATTTTTCTTTGAAAATTTGTAGACATTAAGTTAAAATATAACATAAAAATATAAAAAAAAAATTATTGAAGATGCTCGTTTTTTCACGCCTCTGACTGCATCTCACTCCTTAAGGGGTTACCCCCACTTCAAATTTTGAAAAAATCGATTTTTTTTATTGCATTTTTTTGAAGTATAAGTATCTGGGAATAGATGGCTCTATGAGTATAGGAATAGATGACTCTACGTAAGTTTACAAAAAACAAATATTTTCTTCGTGTAAACTGAAATTGAAACTTAAAACGCGTTTTTCTCAAAATGGCATTTCTGAAGTCGGTGACCAAGATTACTCGAACACTAATGAACCGATCTTCTTGAAATTTTGCAGGCTTATTTAATACATAAAAATGTAGTCCTTAATCGTTCGATTTTTTTTTCGAAAAAAAATGGCCGTTTCATAGCCAAAAACGGCCGTTTTTTTTTTCGTTAAAATCGAACCATTAACTTTGACCGTCCGCCATTTTGTGAAAAATGAATATTTTTTAAAATCCTTCGATTAAAGACTAGTTTATACTTATATTTGACTAAATCCATCCGCATTTTTTTTTTCAGATGATCCACTTCGCCGCAATGTTGGTCACCGCAAACCGTGTATATAAAAACATTATTTCATTGATGGCCATTTGCCACTAAACAATGTAATGTTTTTCAATAAAAAAATTACTGAAAGTTCTTCAAGATGTATTCTTTAAGATGGTATATTGATCGATTAAAAAAGTTTTGTAGTTTTCTTTAAAAAAATTCATGAAAAAGGCCTTTTTTGCGCTACAAGTGGGGGTAACGCCTTAATGCGTGAAAATTGCACACTCACGTGTGTAATTTTAAGGCATTACGTATTGCCAAATGCGTAAGTGCGTAGAATCAACATGGCAACGCGTGTCTAGCCTTTATGTTGTGTTACTTCTACATACTTTGAACACACGTCAAACACGCCTAGTTTTTGCAATGATACGCATTGCAAGCTCTTGCGGTCCCCCTAGGTTTATTTTCAACAATCGTCCGTTTAGTATTTTTATTTTTCGAGGGGTACCCCAGGGGGGATGTCGCCCACAGCCAGTCCCGTTGAACGTGTTTATTGCGGTTGCACGAAGGCACAGGGAACGTGCGAAAAACCTGCGGCAATAGAGGCGGACATTTTTTCACTGCGTTTCAGCTGCTCCATCGGACATTCGGTGAAACTACCTGATCGGTTGTCAAAGCGCAAGCCAGTGCACGGCTGAGCGATCACCCATCCAAGTGTTGACTTAGGAGACGGCCTGCAATGGCGTGCGTTTTTTTTTACATGAGCTTTTGTAGAATGGCAGTTTGTGGAGCGTACTTTTTGGCTCCACTGACTGAATCTACTGTACACACACGGTCTGGAAAAAATAATGGTATCGATTCATTTGACGCGACGTCATCTTCGCCGATGGTCCATTTCTTCCTTGCCCCCGTCGCGTACGGCGATAAAACCGCGCGGACGGTGGTGTAACGGCACCTCGCGTCTTTTACTCAGGCTCTAAGGTTCCCAATCAATTCCGGAAGTACTGACGTGACTTGTACTGATTGTGCCAATAAAACGGCCGGCATGTGGCTCCCGCACGGCTTATATTCTTGCTGATCTACGTAACGTGTAAATTCTCTTCGCCTCTCCTACCACCTCATTTCTCCCTCTCGATCTTTTTTCTTTCTCATCACCCTCGGTCGCCATCTCCCCTTATTCCCCTTTTTACCTTTGAATCGGTCGTAACACTCAAAGGCATCTTTCGTTAGAAAAAGAGTGTAGACCTCCCAGTCGCACGCTTGTTCTTGCATCAGCAGAGTGCGAGCGACGTTTTTTTCCCACTCGACACTTGTGTCGAGACTCTCGATAACGAGGCTTGCGCGAAAAGCTTCAAGATTCCTTCGACTCGAAATGGACGAATAATTTTTTGTAGGTAAGAAAGCAATTTGAATCTAACAAACTTCTTGATCCGAATTATTGTAATTGAACGTCTCATGATTTTTTAGTCAATTTCAGATTTAATAAATAATAAATCTTTAGAGGAGTCTTCTCACTTTAGACGCTGAAAAACGCTATTTTCATGATTTTTTAAATAGGTTTATATCATAGATATTGATTTAAAAGTTGTTACACTTGATAAATACACTTTCGAAATACATTTTTTTTAAATGCATGTATTTATGTAACCCAAACAGACTTAAAAAACGCTTTTCTCGAAACAACGTTTTGCGACGGCTTGTCAATAAAATCTTCGAAATTACTGAACCGATCCTTATGAAATATTAACTTTATATTCTTTACAACTATAACTATAGTGCATGTCAAGGATTTTTTTAATTTGGATATTTACTATTTTTTTCTGTGCCAAAAACGGTGAAAAAAAGGTTTTTTGGTTTTTCGAAAAAGGTCCGCCATTTTAGTTTTAAGGCTTTCACGGCTCTTTATGTAATGAGAAGAGTTTGTGGCTTCCGGTCCGCCATTTTGTTATTTTTGAATAAATAAAAAATCGTATGATATGCGCTATAGCCATTAACATACTGAATCTAAAACCGTTTGATTTTTTCGTTTCGGATGATCCATTTCCGAGATTTCATCAACAGCGCAGACGTACAATTTTTTTAGGATTTTTTTTAACTGTCATTTTCGTTTATAAACAGTGACTTAAATAAATGATTTTTTTTCTTTATGTATTTCGAAAGTGTATTTAGTAAGTGTAACAAATATTATATCAATATCTATAGCATAAACCTATCAAACAATTCATGAAAACAGCCTTTTTTTAGCGTCTAAAGTGAAAAGACCCCTTAAGTGGCGAATAATTGCGTAATGTATGAACGATGTTTTTCATTTTTCAGTTTTAGTTGCGTTATCATCGGAAAGTCGGTGCGCAAGCTCGTGCACGGCTGAGCGGTCACCCGTCCGAGTATTGAGCTCGGCTGCTTAAGGGGGAAGATACCTTTAGGCGAGGAAAAAATTTCTGATTTTCATGATGTTTTTTCTAAAGAACGATTTCTTCACCATTTTTGAGACTTAGGGTATGTTTTATTACTACTTTTGGCTGTTACATAGTATTTTTTTAATTACTCTTCAAAAATGGCGGAGGTATGGCATGGTCTTCTAACGGGTTGTGGCGGATGTTGTCAGACGGCGTGACACGTAGCGTCGGCGGGATTAATCCGAAAAAAAACCAGAAAAGATTTTTCTTTCACTAACACTCATACGCAGTATATGAACCAAGAAAAAGTGAGAAATGTTGAAAATCGATTAAATGGTACGCTGTGAAACAAAAAAATTGAATTTTCCGAAAAAAATGCCTACATGTTGCACTCAAAAAATACTTTTTTTTTTAATGTCAAAAACATTTAGGTTCATGTTTTAGACAATAAGGTTATAAAAACCCATACCGAGCTTCATCAGAATCGGTCGATTAGTTTTTTAGCTATACGTCACGCCAGTTTTGGAGATGCGATTTAGAAGACCGTGACATACCTCTGCCATTTTTAAAGATAAAAAAGTACCTTGTAACAGCCTAAAGTAGGAATAAAAAATACCCTAAGTCTAAAAAATGACGAAGAAATCTTTCCTTTTAAAAAAATCATGAAAATCATCAAATGTTTTCTTCGCCTTTCCTCCCCCCTTAACGTGAGAGATCGCCGAAGGCTCACACAAATCTCGCGCTCGTTATTGTTGATTTTCAATTTTTTTTACACAGTTCCTTTATCCACATTTACATTTTTGTGGGATTGAGAAAGAAAAAAGTTGAAATCATGGTCGACTACAATCCTCATGCCCTCGTGATTAGTAACGAATTCAACTTCAAAGAGCAACGGGACTAATTAGCGAAGAAAAATATCGTCGACCTCGTCCGGATTTGCTCACCATACACGTAGGTTCTATTCTTCGTCTCTTTTTTTCTCCCTCAATTACCGGGGCTAGCCATGAAAATTTCCCCGAACCCGCAGCGAGAGGGGACGACCGAAGATTTTTACCCGCATCCCTCGAACGAACAAGTCTTTTGCAGCGAGTGCAATCACAGCAACGGGGCGAAAATAGCCTCGCGAGCCAGCACATTTCTTTCCGTTTTTCTCTCCCACGTCCACGCCGTACTTTATTTTAAGTCGAGTGAATCGGCAAGGTAGATTCAACGTTCTGGAAAGTTTCGCGGAACGAGGGCCGTACTTGCAAAAAGTACGGAATAAAAAAGAAAGAGTCAAGCTTTCGAATTTGAAAATTGAAGTACCCGCTTTCATTTGATTTCTTGCGGCATGAGCAAACTGAATTAACGATCCGTCGCGCGACTTCTGGAACGTCCAGTTCACTTGGAGTGAGCTTTCATTTACGTGGAGTTATTCGTATCGAGCAAGCTGCACGTACATTAACCGGGCTGCATAAGCTTGAGACCCAAAAAATGAGATGATTTTCGATATTTTTTTCTAATGAAAGTACAGTACAGTCGTGCTGTATATTGGAATCGGAAAAAATTAGGAGAAGGCTAGTTTTCTGACACATGCATGATTTTATAGATTCCACGGGTGCTAAATCCAAGTTTGCCTAAAAATCGGAGTGTAGGGTTCTTTTAGGGGATGAAGAACGATGGAGGTCGATTAATGCCAAACAAAAAAATGTTCAGAAAAATCCCGGCTTTATTTTTGTCCCCAGCGCAAAAGCCGTGGAAGTTTATTTTGGGGTTGACATTTTGAACAATTAGTTTTAATTCGATAACTTTTTCGGAAAAATTCATACAATTTTTGTTTAAATAGAAACGTAGCCCTAGTCAAATAGAAATGTAGCCCTTGAAAAGACGCGTCGATCGAGTATTCGATCATGCCTCTCCGAAAATATCTTCAGCCCCAAAAAAATGGTTGAAGTATAAAAAAAAATGAATTGAAATTTAAAAAAAACTTATTTTTCGAAATTTCACCCCGCTTTTTCACCTCCAAAATGAACTTCGTCGACTTTGGCGCTGTAGACAAAACTAAAGCCCGGATGTTTCTGAACATTTTGTTTCACGGCGCCGACCTCGTAGGGGTTGTAGTTTGGCATCAATCCACCCTCATACCCATTCATCCCCTAAAAAAACCCTGCACCCCGATTTTTAGGCAAACTTGGATTTAGCACCCGCGTCACCGACAGAATCACCTGTCAAAAACCTGGCCTTTTAATTTTTTCCGATTACAGGCTTTTTCAGCGACAGCACGACTGCACTAGTATTGGGTTGACGAGGTCGAGATTTTACGCACAATTTATACATATTCTTGGCACATTTGAGATTTTTTTAATTAAAAAATATTGCTAACCAATCACGTTATTATTTAAAAAAGGGCTGTTGTTGCTGCATGGCAAATCGGTCTAGGTAATTCTGCTAACTACGGTAATCCAAAATGCAAAATAAAAAAAATTACATCTAGTATAGTAATAAACTTTCGTATGGGCAGATACTTCAATTTTCATCATCGAATTTCATAGTCGAAATTTTCATAAATGCGAAAATTGCAAGCCGTGGAAACAAAAAAAACGACTAATTTATTAAATGGATAAAAATCGAAAAAACCATGATTCTGTCAATTTTTGGAATTTCTACGAAATCTTCGTAGCAAATTAAACTCAACATCCTAGGTTGCAAAAAAATGCAACAAAAAATCGTATTTTCGAAATTTCAAGCTTATGCAGATACCTTACGGCAGAAAAAAGATCACCTAATCCCATCGTACGTGCTTTGCTTCGAGTCAAAACTCTTCGTGTGCAATGTCTTTCCAGGACCATTGTGACGTTGCAATGAGTGAATCGCTTCGTTATCCGACGATAAAGTCAACCGCCCAACAGGGGTAGATTCCTTTTTCGGTCGAGGGTCGAAGAGATTCGTTACAGCACGGAAACTCGCAGGACGTTTCTTCGTACCGTGTGTCGTGGATGAGCAGGTTCCCTCGCTTAGTCAACCGATTGTTAAGTGGATGTTTCGCACGTGATACGAATAATGTTAAAATAGAGTGCTCACCGATCTCCCATATACGTAACTCGCATATGTTGCGGAACGTGTTGAAAAACGCATGGCGAACGTACTCAGACTCGCTTCTTCCGGATGGTACATCGTAGCAAATGTATACGTCTGGTTTAATTTTCCACAGCTGAAATGACGTTTGTGTGTATGATAACGCTACTTAGCAAACGAGGGTGAGTTCATCATAACGTGATACACGGTCACTGCGCGCTCCGTGGTGAAATGGGGACTGCATAATACATGTATAACGCGACCCACATGGCATATTTGTGTGGACACACTTATTCGGCCGATTACACGCAAAATAGAGGCATGTGGGGCAAAATGGACCACTCTCAGAAATATAATTTTGCTAATCAAATGGAAGCGGTGCAGTCTTTCCTTCATTCGAGGGTTTTTCATTTAGAACAGTTACGAATGGAGGGAAAATACAACATTTTCGTAGAATATTCATATATCGATTAAATACGCGCTTGCGTGGGGAAATCAGTGAGTTGCAAGAAACAATTCGTTTGGGGGTTGGATTGGCAGGGTCTGACTATCGTTACTTCTTTTACCGGCAACTTAAGGGGTTGCTTATCTCGTAAAGAGACCCTTATTTCCGTACCGGTAACTTTTGGCGATACATATCTAATTTCTAACCTACAGGGGAGGATATTTCCATGACTTTTGCTTTTTAAATCACTCTGCATGACGATGCCCGGTGAAAAATAATTCTATACAACGAAGCTCCATTTTTAGCCTGCATCAAGGCTAAAAATGGACCGTCCGTCACGGCCGTCACAAGGAGTAGTCCTCGTAAAAAGTGATTGCGCAGGATAAAAAGCTAAATTAGTTTTATATTCTGCCTTTGCGCAGAACGGGCAATCACTGATCTTTGCGTAGTGCGTACGCAGCTGTAACAAGTATCCAGCGAGTTGGACGCTGTGACATCAGATGGTATACGTTATTATCAATGCAAAATCCAAAAAGATTCGTGATTTGAAAATTTTCGAATGATTTTCGAATTGCTTCGTGCATTGCATTCGTGAACATTTCGAATCAAATTATTCGGAAGTGATTTCTCACAAGCATTATTCCCTTTCTGAATTTCATCCACTTTTTTCCCCTTGAAATATCAGATTTTCGCTATGAAAGATCCGCTTGTCGTTCCCGGTGGTCCATATTGCCCCGAACTCTTAAAATGCCGCGTATACTGATATATATGGGTATAAATCGAAGAGGCGTGCCCCGTGGGCAAGTATAGCGGTCCATGGTACTACACCGTAGCAACACAAAACACGTATTCGCCTCAGTCATCTTCGCGTGACGCTTTCGTTACTGTACAGAACGCACGACGACTATTGCCGTCTTTCTTCCTCTCGCTCCTTTTGCTCATGCGGTGGCGCTTTTTCTCCTCCCCCGTTCTAGCGAAGTTGGTTTTACGAGGGGCTTTAGATTATACGCCGGAGATAACGGTCGTCTTTATACTCGAGACCGAAGGCATGTTACGTTGCTATGAACTTGCCCGTTTGGGCCACGGCTGTGTCTGTGCCTCCATTCCTTTTTTTCACCAGCTCCAACATTGTCCCAGTGAAACAGGCCCGCGCGTAGTCAGACGCGCAGATTCTTTACTACGCTGCTCAACGTTCGGGAGAACGTGCTCGAGTATACAAATGAGCTTACCAGAATTCAGATTTCTCCGGCCGAAATAATAATTTCTGATTTGATATGTACTATAATGTAAAATAGAAATTTATTTCGAAAGATGTGTTTTCCTTTTTTAATATTGAAATATTCGGCATTGCATTCGTGAACAATCGCTTGCACGTTGTTGGAAAATGCATCGGAAAAATGGGAATAAAATATTTCTGTAACAGAAATTTGGTTTATTTTCACATTTGCCTTGACAGATTATGACTATTTGTAACAGTCGAAAGCAGCTTATTTTTCGGGGTTTTTGTTTTGTTAGAAAATCGTAATGATGAATTTATACAAAAATTATGTACTTGAAAAAGTAGCATCTGAAGAACACTAATTTTTGTAAATATATTTAATTATAATCGATTTACTTTTGAACCAGGTTATTTAATATCAACAAATAAAACAGATTTCCTTAGTATATTAGTTTATCCTATGATTAATCGGAGGAATTTCCGAAATACCAAATTAAAAGACAATGGCGTGTGTCCAAAGTGAGTGTTGATTTTGGCGATAAATGGGCATTTTTCGTTCATCAAATCGAAAGTATACATAGCAAAAAATCTTGCAATCAAATACTATATTTTTACATCTAGAAAAAGCCCTAAAAATGTCAGAAAGATCGATGCAGTAGTATTCGAGATATTTTGCTCACCGACTTTGAAAACGCACTTTCCCGAAATGAGCATTTGTAGTTTCGAACGACGCTGTGAGCGTTCCGACGGGCATCAACTGAACAGCCTATAAATCTGTGAATTTCAAGGAATTTTCAAGGAATTTTCAGGGAACATTTATAAGATGATATACTGTCAAAATATATTGGGTTTGAAAAAACTGATTTTTCGACTTTTGCAGCTAGGCATAACCCCTTAAGGCGGGAGCCTGAATTAGAAGATCCGAAAAATCGTTTTCTTAAATTGCTTATATCGATAGATAAACTATCCACGAATATATTTACATAGTTACAGAGGCCAATTGTAAATATTTTTGAAGATACAAGGCCAAAAGTAGAGAAGCGATTGATATTTGCTATTGATATTTCCTTCTACTGAAAACTTTGAAGCGCGTTTTCCCCAGTTTTCATTTTCACGAATTTTGCAAATTGGCGGGCGTGATCGCAAAATACTAAACGACCTATTGAATCAAACAAAAGTTTATTTTGTTCAGTATGAAAATCTCTACTAAGTGAATTAAAAAAGTTGCTGAAAAAGCCTTTTCAAATCAGTTTTATAGCACGTTAAAGTGTTTTTTTAACACATTTTTTTTCAGACCCCAGAAAAGTTATGATTTCGGGATTTTTTAAGCTTGTTCTTAATTCACCCAGAAGAATAATCCATGACAATTGAACATTTTATTGGTTTATTTGGCTCAGTCAAGAATTACGAGCTGCATCTTTCCCGCCGATTGGGGACTGCAGTGGCAAGACGTACATGGAGTAGGCTGATAAATCTGCAGAAATTTATTGTTTTATGTTGAAATTTTTTTTATACATTTCAAATATCCATGGAAAGATACCTCAATATTTACTGGTCTCACTTGTTTTTTCCCTTCTAAAATAATTCCCGAAAAAACGCTTTTTTGGGTCCTACTATTTCAGGTTCTCGCCTTAAGGGGCTATGCTAGTGGGAACGGTGAAAATTTGGGTGATTTTCAGGAATTTTTTGGAAGATGAGTACTCAATTAAATGTTTCGGAAAATGAAGACTATATTTGGCTATATTTGACCTATATTACATTTTTTTTTCATAGAAAAATATTGAGATCCAAGCGACTTATGCGCTGCTTTCGGAGGCACAAAAAAAGTTCCTCCACTATTGACATGATTCCGGCCGATTGAGTACCTGAAACCGACAAAGGGAAAAATGTCGTTAAACTGGAAGGTATTTCTTGTACAATGACGTAGGATTTTCGAAAAATATCAAAATCTAACAAAATGGCGTAGTTATAAAAAAAAGTCTGTTTTCTTGCCTATAAAATGGTAGTTTTTTTCAATGCCAAATCGTCAATTTTCATCCAATCAAAAATATCCTGTTTCATTGTAGAGAAAATATATTCAAGAGTACTCAATTTAAATTTCAAGTCAATCGGATAATTGCTCTTTGAGTTACAATGTCAGAAAATTTGAAAAATCTCATTTCGAGAAAAACGCGTTTAAAGATTTAACGATCGATTTTTGCAAGATAAAATGATTAGAGATCCGGCCTTGAAATTTTTACAGGGTATTCTTGAATGTATAAACTGTCAAAAAAGGCAACAAAATCGATGTTTTGAAAGTGTCACACTGGTATAGCTTCTTAACGCTAACTTCGATCAAACGGACAGACGAAATTTCTAAACATTAAAGATTTCGTTTTAGCATCCTATGCTAACCCTACCACGTTAATGTCAGGCTGAATAAAAGAACTCACAGACAATACACTTTTATTGTATAAGTTTAGTTACGTTACCAATGTTGAAGAATCGAACATCGGCAACGATTCGTTGTACCCTAATTCAAGCAAATTCTGGAAATAATAATAATGATAAAAATAATGATCCACCAGGCGGTTCATAGTCGAGGGTTTCCAGGTATCAAGGACCGGTCCATATCGACGTTGAAACAGCACACAAACGTTATATAGAAGCAAGAATGAAGGAGCTCAGGGAGCAAGATGCTCTCGGGCACAGTGTATAGAGGTTGCACACGATCGTCGGAGAACTCGCGATCAAACTTGAGGATTTGCGCTGTTCTAGGAGCCATCTTAATATATATATATATATATATATATTAAGATGGCTCCTATATGTGTGTGTGTGACGGGTTTTCTCTGTGGTGAAGGGCGGGTGACCGTAGCATAGACACCACGAGCCCGAAATCCTCGGTGATCCCTTTATCGCTAACGCCCTCGCTATATCCCACGGTGGATTACCCAACGAGCGAAATCCTGACCGTTATCAATAACGCTGTCGCATTCCTCTGCTGCTTCTTACTCCCCTATACTTTATATGTATATATCTGTAATGGGATCCAATTCGTCGGAACCATCTTACCGAAACGAGTATACACACTGAAACGCCTCACGTGTAATTGTCATTCCGACTTGAATAGTTTAAAAACGTTATTTTTAACAACGTTTATTAACGGCTAACATCTACCTAGGTGGGTAAAAAAATGCTTTTTCCAAATATACTTGTATTTTGTGGTATCATCATTTAGCTATGTCCCCGGAAAATGTGATTCAAATATTGCTGAAATTGAATGAGCTACAGCTTCTAACAGTGCGGCCGGGCAAGCGGTAGCAGCACCATACTGCAAACTTTAAGGGGCTATACCAGTGTGACATTTTCAAAAAATCGATTTTTTTTGCTTTTTTCAACAGTTTATACTTTCAAGAATATCATCATTATTTATATCATTTATATCGATATCATTTTATCTTGCAAAAATCGATGGTTAAATCTTTAAACGCGTTTTTCTCGAAATGAGATTTTTCAAATTTGCTGACATTGTAACTCAAGGAGCAATTATCCGATTGACTTGAAATTTGAATTGAGTACTCTTGAATATGTTTACTCTACAATGACGTAGGATATTTTTGATTGGATGAAAATTGACGATTTGGGATGGAAAAAAACGACCATTTTATAGGCAAGAAAACTGACTTTTTTTCATAACTATTCCATGGATTGATTCCAAATTTACCGAAGATACGATGACATACATTTAAAGGCTGTGGACGATCTCACATTTTAAAAATAGATCTCCATTTTTTAATAGTTACGTACTTTTTCCATAGATTTTGTATGCTTGAGTTTCGACTTGTCGCTACATTGTTAAAAAAAAATTTTGGAAACCGTCCATCGTCAACGATTCGCATTTCTTGTTAACTTGAATAACCCGATTGGTTTTAGATTTCGGATAGGCCGTTTAAGCTGGAGAGTGTCCACCGCCAAACGTCGGGAAAAATTGTCATCATTCGCTTGTGGCCATGTTTTTGTTATTTTTCTGTATTTTTTTGTGATTTTTTAAGGCTCTCATTATATGTACTTCTGTGTGAAAAAATCGGAGTTTGGTCGTTTTTTTTCGGGTCTCTAGGTTGATGTGGCCCCTTAAAAACAATGGTTATATTTAACTTTGGTACGAGTATCGCGGATTACCGTTTTCTTTGAGCTATTCATACTCCCAAAATCAATTTGGGAGAAAATTATCGCTCGAGCAAAGAAAACGATGTTGTCGAGATGAGGAGTTAGTAGAATCGCTCAGCGAGTAGTCAGACGCCGCGGGCCGAGGCGCTGACGCCTACGCAGCCAAAGCTTTATTCGTATAAATATGGGAAGCGCACAAACACGCTATTTTTTTTTTCATCCTAAGAGCAAATTCATGTTGCCAGGTCACCAGCGATATAACGGAGAATCGATATCGGACCCGTAGCAGCCCCTCTTGGATAACACGAGTTATTCGCTCGTATTCGAGTATTTCTTGTAATTCCTTTACGACTCTTGCTCGACTAATATCAAAATTACTAGCTCAGCGGGTTTGGGCCGAGGGGGAATCCGGCACGTTCACCAACCAACGACGAAAAGTTTGTTTGCGAAAGGATACAACTTACGGGTACGTACATTATTCATTATTCTCAAGAACAGTATGTGGAATTGTATCAATTTACAGCGATATGTGTATTAAAAGTATAGAAAATATATATTGTTATTTAAAAATATTGGGTTTTATGAAATTTATATATGGTTCTATAATATCCCGAGTAGAAATTGTGCTGCTAGCCTGTCTGAGTTATGACCGGGTAACTGGCTCGCGCAGTTGAGCTCATACGAACTGCTCAATGGTTGGCTCACAATGAGCTAGTAATATTGGGAATGGTTTGTTACCCAGCCCTTGTCTAGTCACTGCCCAGCTGATCTTGGTCACAAATGACAAAGTATGGTTATGTGACTACGTGTAGTTCCATCGAGCGATTGGCTCATGGCTGGTGAAGCAACTTGAGTTACAGATGGCGTTGCGAATGCAAAAATTCTCAAGTAGGTACCTCGCCATGGCCTAGCCAACACTTGCCAACTGCGGCCGCACTAGCCCGAATAAATGATCGGATAAATACAATTTAAGGTTATGTAATTCCGTGCGATAATCGCTCTCAATGCGAACGCAATTGAGTCATTGATCCGATAATGTTATTTACATTTGTTAATCCACCCATTTTTCAATTATCTAACATTGTGTAGTGTAACATATGTAGACGATACGAAAATTCAGAAATTAAACAAGTAGAACTGGCTCAGTGGACAACGTTACAACTTATCACCCAGAGGTTCCAGAATCGAAACCACGTTACGGCGTAAGCGTTTGTCTGAGATAATTAAAAACCAAACGATTCATATATTTACAGCGCAAACATCATAACCCTAATTAATGAACAACGAAGAATATCGTAAAAGGGTCCATTGGTGTAAATAATGTGCAAAAAATCACGTAAAAATATACATATAGCCGCAATTTTGTTTTATCTAATAGCCACCTAATTTTTTGTTCCCAGTCACTACCTGAAAAAACTAGGTCGCGTCTAGGTCAGAATAATATTTCTGCCGTGAGATATTTCTTTCTATCTAGTCATCATCAAAGGTTTTGTATTCAGTCACCAAAGGACCAAAGCGTAACAAGGCTGGGTAGTCAATAGCTAAGACGGCTAGCTAATGGCGATTCGAAACATAACTTTACGAGCTTATGGCTAGGCGGTGATGCGTTACCTTTTCCACTCGGGATCCAAGATAGAGGAAATGTATATTTTTGTTTATTTACTCTTTTCTGAATTTCATATAGTAGTAGTAGTAATGTTTTATTTCTTGTATACCTTTTTTAAGGGTGTTTACATAAAAGCGACTTCCTTCTCATTTACAGCAATTATTTTACATTGTTTAAAAAAAAAATATATCCTAGTTGCCAGTTTCTCAAATTGTCTGATGTAATCATATAGTTGCTTTGCCGGTGACTTTTTCGGTTGCGCTTCTAATTTCCGGTCAATTACTAACCCCCTGACATATTTCAACCATTGGTTCCGTTTATTTACTATTCCATGGTTTAGTTTTTCCGTGACTTCCGTACCCTTGCAAAAATGTGGCGCATTTTCAATTTCCTTCTTGCATATTTTACATTTTGCATCTACATACCCTTTTTCCCGTCTTTCCCGATATTTACACATCTTATCCTCCCCCACGTTTTGTTTAATTCTCCGCTAATCATCTTGTCCTCCCAATACTTTTCCATGCGTATACCTGTTTTCCTATGTTCATATTCGTTGCAGTATGTTGACGCATCGATGTTGCTCCAATCGTATTGAATTTCTTGTCCAGTTTTAATTTCACTCCGCTTTCTACGTTCTTTTTTCTCGAGTTTCCTCACATTTCTATTCCATACGGTTCGCCAGATTTCCCCCTCACCTCCGCTTTCCATTGCTTCTTTTATTTCTTTTCCCCATTTTCATCGCTTACCATTTATTACTTTTTATCAGTATATTTATTTTATTACTTTTTATTTATTGCTCTTACTTCTTCTATTAGTCTTGTGAATTATATATATAAATATATTATAAATAAAAACATATAAAACATATAATGGAGTTTATATAAATTTGTGAGTTAATATTTAAGAACAGGTACCATTTGCACCAACATTATTAATAACTTATAACTGTCATGAAAGAACCGAATTTTTTTAAAGTACCATACTCGCGTTCCGTTCATGAAGCCAATGAAATATTCAAATTCTTATCTTATTGCTATTCTCGAACCGCGATAATATTGCTGTCATTTAAATACCGTTGAGTACACAAAAAGTAAGACAATTGTCATATGAGCAGCTTTTCGGAGCTCATTTATAGAGTTACGAATGCAAACTGGCATTATTCTCCTGGTGAATGAACTTCGCTGAGTGACATTTTCATGTCTGCGCCAATCGATGAAATATTTCGTCAGCATCTATACGGATACGGCGGAGTTTTGGTATTTTAATCGCGTTCTTTTCGACGCCTTTGCGCGACACGTACGCTCCCTCTCTCCATTTTAGCCTCGTTCTCTGACCAAACAGAGTGCGGATGAATAATGAAAAAGGACGCGAACGTGGGGGGATAAAGACGCAAAAAAGAAAATAGACATGAGAAAAGAAAACGAAGAAAAAAGGGGAGAGGCGGGGGGGGAGAGAGAGAGAGAGAGAGAGAGAGAGAGAGAGAGAGAGAGAGAGAGAGAGAGAGAGAGAGAGAGAGAGAGAGAGAGAGAGAGAGAGAGAGAGGGAGAGAGAGAATTGGCCCGTACTAATGAAGGGAAAATAACGAGGTCGCGATGTGGACGGGGAGATAAAGGGATCCGGCTACCGAAACCTCTCGCAGGCTACCAGAAAATAAAGGAAAAAAGATAGAGAAAGAGCGAGGGTGGCAAGAAGTGGATAGCGGTAAAAGCGTACACTTGTATATGGGGATACCAGCGCGCGAAAGGGACCCAAATCAATGTTGCGCGAACAAGACGAAAGCGAAAGGAAGATATAAAGCCAGCAAAAGAGATGGACGAATTTCGCGTACGAAGGGAAAAGATGGAAAATCAAAGGCTCCTGTTAGATCGAGCAAAAAGCTCGCCTTTGTGAGTCAGCGATGCATGTACGACGTCGGTTTTCATTTTGCCCTTCGATCTCTAATAGCCTACCGTAACTTTTCTCCAATGTGGTTTCTCCGAGGTCTTAGCATAACATTAACGATAAGTCGCAACGAACCTGCCGGTGATGTTAATAAGGACAACGATGCTGAATCTAAAAGAGGCAGCAATAACGATGCGAATAACGACGTCGATAACAATATCACGGTGGATGTGTTATTTCCGTTCTGATGGAGATCATAGAATTAGAAAATATATACACGAGCAAGTAAGCCATAAAATTGCCTGCAAAATCATTCTCTCTCGTCGTTTTTTCCGATGCGTTTCGACGGCCCACTTCCGTTTCGATCCGCGCCATCACTCAGGCCAGGACATTCGGTCCATACGTCATATCGAAGACAGGCCCGGAAGCGGGGGAGCCGGAAAAAGCCCTCACGAGCTCGATGATCGGATCGGAAAAATATATATTATTAATACGAAGGAATAAACGAATGATCAGTGAAGGGTACGAAAGTCTCACGTATATACAGCGTGTCCCTCTCATCTCTGCCACCCGAAATAACTCTGTAATTATCGACGTCAAAAAAAAATGTCCCAGACAAAAGTCGTACGGTGTGAAGGGGGCTATCAAACGCGACCAATTTTTATGCTTTCTGAGCGATTAACGTTAAAAAAAACCGAACAAATTCAAGAACCGCTTACTTCGGGCGGATACTTAAATATTTTGATACTCACAATGAATTTTTTTGACCATTTTTAGAACAACCAATTCTCAATCATGGACCTTGAACAGTCAGCAGTCAATTTTTCGGATTTTTTAAAACGTTAATCGCTTGGAACGCACAGAAAAAATCATACTTCCACTGCGGGTGATAGCTTGAAAGTTTTTACATATAATCACGCATTTTTGGGAATTTTTCCTAATTTTTAAGTCGGGGCGTTTTTTTTCGGAGAAATTTTTTTTTACCAAGGTTCGTTTCGAAAAATGTAAAAAAAATTCAGGGTGTCTTTTAGAGCCAATGGAATCGGATAAGAAAAAATAAATCGAGTTGGCGGGGGTCAGGGAAGAAAGTCCACCGGATTCAAGTGGAATACCTTATATATATATATATATATGTATATATATATATATATACACACATAGGTGGGTATACTTGTGAGAAGCAATATAAACAAAAATTTATCGACATCGATGGCGGCGGCGAAATAGACGAATGATTAAAACCCGAGGCTACACGCTCGGAAGAAAAGCTCACGGAAATTTCTATTGTACGTACGATCTATCGAGGCTTCACGTTGTAATCTCCTCGGTCTCGGGTACAAAAAAAGCGATAGCAGAAAATAAGAGTAGGAGCGGGGCAACGCGCCAAAATTAATTTGATGAGAGAGACCGTAAGAAGACGCGAGAGAGATAGACAATGAGACAGAGCATGAAAAAAGCCAAATTGAAACGAAAGAGCAGGGAACAAAAGTTGATAGAATTGTATAATTATCATGTGTAAATGTATTAGATACATATACGTATGTAGGTACGTATGGATGTATGGTGTGGTAGTAGTTGTTCCCTGGTTGGCCACCGTCCAATTTCGAGCGTGTGGATTCTCTGTGTTCGCGCCTGACGCTCGCAAGAAATCTCTCCCTGACGTAAAGAAAGCGAGAAGGAACGCGAAGAGTGAGCAAACTGCTGAGAACAAAACGCGAACACGAGATCGAGTGCACGAGGTAAAATCAAGGGAATTACCACCCCTAGGGAAGAGAGGAACGATGAAAATATACAGAGCCGAAGAATGAAATCGTACAGCAGGAAAGTCCAAGATGTGCTAATATGGGGCACGAAAGCAAAGAGATCTCTGAATCAATTAAAAACTATTGGCTTCGGTGATTTCCCTTGTCAAACTGCGTTGGCCTCGGCCAATACCTGGATGGGTGACCACCCATGCGATTTGCTTTTGGGCTCTTCGAATCTGTATTTATTTCCCGAATTTTTACCCCGCTACGGTGAATCGGGACGATGATATCCGGAATTCAATCGACAAGCGAGTGCTTGAATAAATAAAGAGAGGATAATGCGAATCGACGCGGATTCGAGTCTATCGAATTTTCGATGCATCGGAAAAGAACAATGAGTCCTGCGTGACAGTTGTCATCGGCGCATGAATACTCCGCAAATGAGATTCAATGTGTCTATACACAGGGTGGCCGGAACATTGACGTCCAAATGAAGATTTTTTTTAGATGCCTCGCATCAATACCTATCCGAATCAAAGTAGTAGAAAAAAAACAGTTATTAAATTATTCTCTTCTGTGTATGAACTTTCCTCGCGATTTGTTTTCTTTGTGTTATCGTTACGAAGTGCATTGGTGAGCAATAAATAAATCGCCAGTTAATCGCTAACGTAAGGACCGTAGGTTTTGCTAAAAAATGTTTAAAAAAGGTCTGAGGGGACCAGTCATCAACGTTCAAATGAAAGAAAATTCTTACACTAGTCTATATGACTACCAATTGGCTTGAAAAACTTCCAAGAGGAAAGTAAATACACAAAAGGCAAACATAAAAACCTATCCTACCGAAAAATACGGAAAAAACGTTCAATTTTTTTTACGAGTCTACCCGACAATGCGGAAAAAATCCGGTAGGATAGATTTCTATTTTTATCTTTGTTGTACATGTACTTTCCTCTTAGAAGTTTTTCAAAGCAATTGGGAGTCATTTAGACTAGTATAAGAATTTTTTCATCTAAACTTTGGTGACTGATCCACTCGGGCCTTTAAAAAAATATTTTTCATCCAAATTTAAGGCACTTACGTTAGTGTTCAATTGATTATTTATTTATTGCTCAACAATGCACTTCGAAGCGATAAGACAAGGAAAACAAATGGCGAGAAAAGTGCACACGCAAAAGAGACAAATAAAAATTGCTTATTTGTCGAAAGCTAAAAAAATCGTAAAATATACATGACGATGATTTGGATAGGTATCATCAAGGTATCTAGATTTTCCTTTTGGACGTCACTTTTCGAGCCACCCTGTATATACACGGTCGCATTGTGCCTGCAATTTTTCCGAACGAAATAAATCGAATTCGGCTCGGCTGACAATGCGTCTCGGCACTTGAACTGCTTTAAGCACATAATGAACTTTGATCATTGATCGAGCCGGCAATTATTCTTCTACAGCGATCCACCGCCTATCGCCTCGCTACGAAACCGTGGCGAACGTAAATATACTAACGTTCTTCGTGGGCGATTGAAAAGCTCCACGTTGCTTGACAAACAAACAGGTGTGGCGGAGGGCCAGGGGGACAGGAAAGCCTGCAAGTTCAATATGATACAATGGAGTCTGCACGGTTAGAGAGTACGGATTGCGGTGAATGGTTGGATATAACGCATTGTCAAGTTAGCGATGTGTTAACCCGTCATCTATTCACCAACACCGCTGGCTTCGTCGATGATCCTCACACGCAAATCTCTCCTCTCTCTCTCTCTCCTTTGCTTTCCCTTTCTATTTTCCTAGCCACCTGCTCTCTCCATCTCCCTTGCCCTCTTTGTATGCGAATGTGGAGTCAAATCGATCCGGCAACGATTATCGACAAAAGACATTGTTGGCTGACTAATTGGATCGACCGCAGCTCGCTCGGACGTAACGCTGTGTCCACCACCGCCGTTACCACCATCACCCTGAAAATACACGCCCCTCGCGTCTCCCGAATGGCTGCAAACACACATTGAGCGCCATCAACCAAAGGGCCGTTAATCTTCGACACTTTAGGCCTTAAAATGGTGTTTTTTAAGCTATTGGATCATGCCCCACACGAGCTTGCGGCAAGAGAGAGAGATAGAGGTAGAAAAGGAGAACAGAGCCGAAGAGAGGGAAACCTTGGAAGGGACTATTCATTCGAGTTCGTAAAGCAAGTTGCATACGTTTACACTCAGGAAAAAGATGTATTATGTTCTTATAAATTGGCACATTAGAACATAATTTATTGGAAATTAATAAATGTTTACTCGTATGGAGACCGTTTTTATGTGATTGTAACTACAGCACTTATTCGGCGTCACTAAATATGTTTTTTTACGTGCCGATTTTTCACATCAATTAAAAGCCATATTTAAAATAGAACATTTGAATAAATATTTCCTCAAATCAAATAAATACTACTTCCCAATCTTTGCCCTTCAACGCGACGGGCCCGACAGCAGGCCGCTCGCCAGATGTAGCTCACGCATACGCTTCCCATGTAGCTTCTTCCTATGCCAGTGCTTTCGGCACAAGTGTCAGTGTTGCGTTTCGGAAGTGAGAAACTCGAAAGTGAGGAATGATTTAAGTGTAAGTAAGAATATAAAGTGAGAAAAAAACGTTCGAGTGAAAAAATATTGACGGACGAAATGACACAATTCCTCGAAAAAACCAGCTGGGGGATTCTGAAGAATTATATTAGATGTTAAGAAAAACTCTATTTGTCGGATATAAAACACCTATTTCTTCTAACTTATATATCCTATTAGATGTTAAGCATTTTTTTACGTAAATCTTAAACATGAACTTCAATAAAAACATTCTTAGCTGTTATTAAAATAGAGGTAGACCGACATACGAATAAGAAAACTTATTCGCCGGAAGACAAACTTCTTTGTCCTTAATAAATCTTTTTTCTGAGTGTAGAAGAAGCCCAACTGCTCGTTCGTAGGGGAGACCTAGGAGGGTTGACACAGAGATGAGTTGAAACAATGTCAATGTCTCGGTGATGTGATTGTTAGCGAGCTGGCAACAATGTCATTCTTCCATTCCTACGACGTGCACCACTTGTCAGTTCACTCCGGTGCTTTGGTGAGTTCAGTTGCGTCACAGCATCGATGCTCGCGCCAAAGGAATTGGCAACAGGAAGTATTTATCGTACTTTTCATTCAGGATGTTCGGTACGGGCAATACAATGTTGCCATGCTAGACCATGTTAAAAATATAAAAAATTTCAAAAAGTTCAGAATTTTATAAAATTTGGTGAACATATTCTTTAGTGCCAAATTTGACAATACAATTTTTTTCAGATTTTACTTCTGCACAGTTATCGAGTAAGTTAACACTAAAGTTCACGTGCATAAGCATGGCGTTTCCACATATATAGGTATACATTGGGGGCACAAGAAATCTGCTTTAAGGGGTTACCCCACTTGCGATTTTGAAAAAATCGATTTTTTTTATTGCATTTTTTTGAAGTGCAATTTGAAGTGCAGTTTTTTTTGATGCCCGGAATAGATGACTCTATGTAAGTTTACAAAAAAAAATATTTTCTTCGTGTAAACTGAAATTGAAACTTTAAACGCGTTTTTCTCAAAATGGCATTTCTGTAGTCGGTGACCAAGATTACTCGAACACTAATAAACCGATCTTCTTGAAATTTTGCAGGCTTATTTAATACATAAAAATGTAGTCTTTAATCGTTCGATTTTTTTTCGTTAAAATCGAACCATTAACTTTGACTGTCCACCATTTTGTGAAAAATGAATATTTTTTAAAATCCTTCGATTAAAGACTCGTTTATACTTATATTTGACTAAATCTATCCGCATTTTTTTTTTCAGATGATCCACTTCGCCGCAATGTTGGTCACCGCAAACCGTGTATATAAAAACATTATTTCATTGACGGCCATTTGCCACTAAACAATGTAATATTTTTCAATAAAAAAATTACTGAAAGTTCTTCAAGATGTGTTCTTTAAGATAGTATATTGATCGATTAAAAAAGTTTTGTAGTTTTCTTTTAAAAAATTAATGAAAAAGGCCTTTTTTTCGCTACAAGTGGGGGTAACGCCTTAGTGCTTAATTACTCGATAACTAAGTAGAAGAAAATTTTGAAAAAAATTGTGTTTTCGCACTTAATGTTGCAGAACATTATCACCAAATTTGGTCAATTTCTTAACATTTTGACTTTTGTACGGAAACTCCTTAAGCTTTAGTTACCTTGTTTATATATTTGATGGCATGTGATATGCATTGTTTGGAAGCTAACTTAGCATTCGATTTGTCATATTGAATTTATTGTTTTGCAATACTCTTTATCAGTAGTGAGTTCTGAATCAAGTGGCATCGCATTTTTGACAGCATTTTTGAAACAAGGTGTTTCAACTTACCTCGATTGCAGTAATGTTTTCACACGTTTATATTTTGTGGTGTGGTTTGCAAGGCTTGTATTTGTTTTATTTCAGATGCCGAATAAATATATTAGGACACCGGATGCAGGCATCGCGAGCCGAGAAGTATATGAGCCCGCCGCTGAAGAGTTTACTCTACGGGACGAAAAATCAAGCAGAATGAGAACGTGGAAAGTAAAGACGAGGAAGAGTATTTTTGCGGGTGTTGTATGGGACCGTATTCAAAGAGCAGGCCAAATGAAAAGTGGATGCAATGCCTGGAGTGCAAAGCATGGTCGTACGAAGCCTGCACTGGTGGAGAGGGTTCATATGTATGTCACAATTGTTTGTCAAAATAGAAATTGATTCGCTTTCTTGCCATAAAGTTTCTCCTTTAATTTATTTTTTGTTTTCCAATATTTTACTATTTGATTTCGTGAGTTTCGTGAGTTTATATTCGTTTCAGTTAAAACTTATAAAAATTTGTCAGATTGAATGAAGAGTGAGACTTAGATTAATGCCGAGGGTAAGTTTTTTAAATTTTTAATAAAGTTTTTAAATTACAATGTGTTTTGACATCTTTTATACCCATATTTTGTACCAATTCCCAGGCGTTTCAACTCACCTCGATAGCTGTTTCAACTTACCTCTATATGAGGAGAGTAGAAACAAAACGACTTATTGTGCTTAAATGATTTTTTTAAAGGTTACGTAATTCCTGGAGTCATTTATAGTACGAAATCGATTAGTCGATTAAAAAACGCTACAAAACGCCTTTAGTTTTACCCGAATCTCTCGCTTCGATTGCGAGATATGGGGTGAAATATGAAAATTGTTTCAACCCTCCTAGGTCTCCCCTACGTATTAATGTACCCGATGCAAAAGGGTTGTCATCAACAATTCAGGAATTCTCCATAAGGCAAGACCAGACGTGCGCACCTCACGTCATAATTATCACGCGCGATACATTGTTTTACTTCCATTTTCAAAGTTCGATTGCGGTCAAGCGGATTTTTCTCTCAGGCCTGAGGTTAGGTTGAAAGTTACAATCCACGAATG
Organism: Ophion slaviceki; assembly: GCA_944452715.1. NCBI lineage: Eukaryota > Metazoa > Arthropoda > Insecta > Hymenoptera > Ichneumonidae > Ophion > Ophion slaviceki. Next base: position 23,661,843 of record OX101789.1, read on the forward strand.
CAAAAACGACAACCGGCAGTCCGCTCATGTCACAAAAGCGCATTTCCGATTTTTTAGCTTACACATTTTCTGTCTCGCGTAATTACGGGGAGCAAGCAGTCATATAGGGCAGTAACGAATGTTGGGTATGCACACAAGTGAATATGCATTCGCGTGTAAAGGTTCAGTACTTTCGTACTCCTCATAATGATGTCTTCATCTATGATGACGCTATCACCCATATATATATATATATATATATATATACTTTGTATACTATATATATTTGGAAACTTTTAGCCAGCAGTGTATACAGGGTGAGGCACATAAAGTGTTACAGAGCAATATCACTCAAACTATTGATCATATCCAAAAATGTTTGAGACAAAAGTTTCACTGTTCGAGGTCAACGTCAACGTCAACACCACTTTTTTAAATGAAATGGTACATTTTTTTTCAACCATCTTGTAGAGCACCTCAAGCCGCATAAGAAACATCATGGGGTCAAAGTCGTTCAAGGCCATTCAAGGTCAGTATCAATGATACAAATCTAAATAGGTGACCTTGAATGACATTGAACGACTTTAACCCCCAGATGTTTTTTATGCGGCTTGAGGTGCTCCACAAGGTGGTTAAAAAAATGTACCATTCCATTTGAAAAAGTTGAGTTGACCTTGTCGTAGCTTCAGCGCCTCCACCGATAAAAAAATAGCGTGGTCCAGCATGACGGCCTTCTCGAACACTGAAACTTTTGACTGAAACATTCTTGGATATGATCAATAGTTTGAGTGCTATTGCTCTGTAACACTTTATGTGCCTCACCCCGTATATATGCATTATTTAAGTTGTGTCGACTAGAGACAGTCATCCTATGTATCAACAGGACCAAAAGTATTGGTCCTGTATTGTATGGACTCGGCGTAGCAGACTAATGCTGAGTCGACATTTTCTTTGTGTAAATTGTACTTGAACTTTTAAACGCGTTTTTCTTAAGACTGTATTTTTCAAATTGACTTCCATGATTTCTCAGAAACGATTGAACGGATTTCGCTCAAATTTTTATGGTATAGTCAGCATATATATAGTTCTTACCCGAACTAGAATATTTCTGATATTTCTCAGAGTTTTTTAAGCTGAGAAAGTCGAAAAAAGTCACGAAACTTGGAACTTAACTTTTAAGACCGTGCCAAAAATGTAATTTTCGATATTTTTACTTTACTCTAGTTCCGGCGATAGCCTCAGATCTACAAATTAAGGCAGGATTCTACTTTGAAGCTTTGAAAAAAATTTTTTTTTTTTTACATTTTTCGAAAGTAAATATGTTCAAGAATGTTCGGTCAAAATTTTATAAAGTTCCAAGCAGTCTAACTATCCTTTTTCGCCTTTCGAACGCACCTACCTGAGCGCGCTATTGTGACTCACCAAAACTTTAAACGCGTTTTTCTCGAAACGACATTTTCAAGTACCGTGGTCGTGATAACTCAAAAAGTACTGAACCGATCCTTATGAAATTTGGAACACATATTCTATATGTGTGTACCAACCGACCTTACTATAATCAACTTAAAATTTTGATTAGAACTATTTTTTTATTGCAAAAAAAGACCCAAAAAAACGCATTTTTTTCGTATTTTAGCCGCCATTTTGTTAATTTTGCACGTATATAAAATATTCTAGTTAGGTCGGTTCCTGAAGACATACTGAACATGAAACTATTTGATTTTTTTGTTTCAGACCATCCGTCGGGAAGATTTCATGACCACGGCAACGGTACCTGCTTTTCGAGGCGTTGGCTTTAAACATATTTTACGTGTACAAAAAATGAATAAAATACATTAAAAAATTTTTTTTTATGGACTTAAAGAGTGTATTGATTGAACAGTTTAAACCCCATATCGATATCTTTAATAGTATTCTCAGAAAAAATTCACGAAAATAGCGTTTTTTTCATGGTTTCAAAGTAGAATCCTGCCTTAAAATGCCGTTTGATTTTTTTTATTTCAGATGAGCCAACCCTCCAAATCATGGCAGCCGTCAACCAACTTTTTTTACACATGAGTGTCTTCCGAACAGTGTCAAGTCGATTCAACTTGTTATTTTTGTTTGATACAATTCTGAGGGACTGTAAGAATTTTAATAAATGTGTGGTAAACATTCAACGATAGTGTGTTTTAATAGTTAATAAAAAAAATCCCAAAACAAGCGAGAAAAAGCTGTCACATGGGGTGACCCGGTTGAGAGACAGACACGTAATTGTGAATATGTTGGCCATCTGCGCTGTCGCTCAAGGCGATGGCGAAGGTCCAATTGTTCGTCGTCCCTCCACTGAGCACGTCGGCGGCGATAGCGGACTCTCAAACTCACACACGTTTGTATATGTTTATATGTGTGGAAGAGTTTATGCGAATTCAACTATGCCGTTTGCAATGAAAATTTTAGTCACTTTGCTCAAACCGCGTGCATGTATATATTTATGTATAAATGTCCGCCCATTATTTTCAAACCGTCCATTGCACAACTCGATCCTTCCAACTATTGGCCTAGCCAGGAAGGGGCTCGGGTGGCATGCCCCCCCCCCCAATCCCCGTGCCCCCCACAAAAAAATCGATCAAAAGTAACTCAATAAAAATAATCGCTTGATTTTTTTACCCAATCAAGTATAAATAAATAATTTCATCAATCTTGAACTATTTTATTCATCGTAATTTCGGTATTTGTATAAAGGGTAGCTATTTCATTACGTAAATTAAATAAATATTCAAATTTCACAACTGATGATAAGTTACTGTAGGCTAAAGAAGTACCGGCCGATACGAAATCGGAAGAATACTGAACGATAAACGTTTACTCCCAAGTAATATATAATATTATTGTAAATCTAAAACGCCGATTTCGAAATTGACCGTTATCTCATGTAGCTACTGCATTTTGTTAATTGAATATGAAGAACGGAGAGGAATTCATCAATAGTTATTTAAAAATCTTGATAATCGAAACGTCGGTTTTAGAAGCTGAAGCGATGGTCATAAAAACCGTAAACCTTCCACCTAAATAATGATGAAATAAATGCTGGAAATTTAAGAAAGCATGTGAAAAAAGTACTGGCCTAACTTATATAAACTTTTCCAAGCAGCAATAGTACTGAATGGTGAGCTCCTTCGGCTGTGAGAGGTGTTTTTCTGCCACGAGGTGGATAAAAACGTGGCTTGAAAGTCCAATGCGTCAGAAACTATTCTCTTATAGGTAACCGAAGGACACAGATAATGACATTGTTAAAAAATCCCACAAACAAATTTTTAGCCGATTTGCAGAAAAAGTAGAAAGCCAATACTTATTTACTAGGTGCGCAACTAAGTTCTCGGATTTCACACATGGATGGCGCTAGCGACACATGTAGTCGACATAGAGGTCTGAAATTGGGTGTCTCTATAGCTTGGACGTCTTTTAAGAATACCCAGTCGTTATATAAACAAATATAGCAACACAACGACCTTCTTTCTAACCTCGAAAATGTCAAAGTTTGTGCCAAATAAACAGCATTTGCGGGAAGCATTGCTTTTCTGCTTCAACCTAAAAAAACAGCAGCTGAAGCACGTCGGTTACTTGAGGAGGCCTACGGCGAACATATACCATAAAAAACAACGGGTGAAGATTGGTTCAAGCGGTTCAGAAGTGGCGATTTTGAGACTGGGGACAAGGACGCTCGGGAAGACCGCAAACATTAGCGGACGCCGATCTGCAGGCGTTATTGGATGAAGATGACACTCAAACAGAAGATCAACTTGCCGAGGCATTAAATGTGACTCGGCAATGTATTTCGAAACGTTTGCACGCCATGGGAAAAATTCATAAGGAAGGAAAGTGGGTGCCACATGAGTTGACTGAGAGACAAATGGAAAATTGAAGAGCCACTTCCGAAATTTTGCTTTTGCGGCAGAACAGAAAGAGTTCCCTGCATCGAATTGTTACTGGCGATGAAAAATGGATATATTTCGAGAATTCAAAATGCAGAAAATCGTGGCTTTCACTTGGCGAAGCGTCAACATCGACGGCACGGCCAAATCGCTTCGGAAAAAAGACAATGCTCTGCGTTTGGTGGGACCAGAAAGGAATCGTGTAATATGAGCTGCTGAAACCGGGCGAAACTGTCAATGGGCATCGCTACCGACAACAACTAATCAATTTGAACCACGCATTGCTCGAAAAACGGCCAGAATGGGACACGAGACACGAACGTGTGATATTGCAGCACGACAACTCCCCGTGCCATCGCAATTCCATCGTCCAGGACATCATTAAAACACTGAAATGGGATCTGCTACCGCACCCGCCGTATTCGCCAGACCCCTTCAGACTGTCACTTGTTCCGGTCGATGGCGCATGGCTTGGGTGGGCTACACTTGGCCAATTACGATGCAGTACAAAATTGGTTGGACGAATGGTTTCAGTCCAAAGACGCGTCTTTTTATCCTCGCGGTATTTATGTATTGCCAGAGAGATGGCAAAAATGTGTACATAGCGAGGGATAATACTTCGAATGAACCATTTTTTGTATTTGTCTTGAAATGTTCGATTTTTCATTGGTCAAACAACCCGGATACTTTGTTGCGCACCTAGTAATTAAGTACGTACTGAAAGTAAAGTTTAAAGACTCCTCACTGGATTCAAGAATGATGAAAAATTAGTTGATTATGTTTTGAGATATTGCAAGCGTTTGATATTAATGTCAACATGAACGTGTGATTGAAGATTCATATTTTATATGCGTTATGTGATTATCGACTATTATGTAAATTTTATTTAAAAAAAGATGATTGTGAAAAAAAAACATTTTTTTGTAAAAAAATAATATCCCTACAGGAGTGAGATGCTGCGGTATAACTGCGAGTTTTGGGTCGTATAAAGCTTTTAACCCTCCGTCGGCGACGTATGACGATGTCGTCATACTTGCCTATGGTTTGACATAGGTAGCCGACGGAGATATAAACGATAACTAGAGCTCCCTCACAGCAGCTCCAAAAAAGTTCTGGTCTTTCAAACATCCTCAATAATTATAAATCATTGTTATAAACACAACATCCGTACAGGAGAGAGATGCTGTGGTATAACTGTGAGTTCTGGGTCATATGAAGGTCTTTAATGATAACTATAGGTCCGTCACACAAGCTCCGGAAGAGTTCTGGTCTTTCAAACATCCTCAATAATTGTCAATCATCGTTATAAGCAAAGTATCCGTATAGGAGTGAGGTGCTGTGGTATAATAGTAAAGATTTCCCATGTTTCAAATCAACGTGTTGTTTTATCAAAAAATTCGTAGTCATACTTGTATACCCAATACGTTTCCGTAAAGCCGCGCTGCACTTTCGATTGCAAGTCAACGGTTTTAACAAATTTTATCAATGTTGTACGTCTGCCAAAAGAAATCTTTTGACATTTAAGGGGTTACCCCCACTTGCGATTTTGAAAAAATCGATTTTTTTTATTGCATTTTTTTGAAGTGCAATTTGAAGTGCAGTTTTTTTTTGATGCCCGGAATAGATGACTCTATGTAAGTTTACAAAGAAAAATATTTTCTTCTTGTAAACTGAAATTGAAACTTTAAACGCGTTTTTCTCAAAATGGCATTTCTGAAGTCGGTGACCAAGATTACTCGAACACTAATGAACCGATCTTCTTGAAATTTTGCAGGCTTATTTAATACATAAAAATGTAGTCTTTAATCGTTCGATTTCTTTTTTCGAAAAAAAAATGGCCGTTTTATAGCCAAAAAACGGCCGTGTTTTTTCGTTGAAATCGAACCATTAACTTTGACTGTCCGCCATTTTGTGAAAAATGAATATTGTTTAAAATCCTTCGATTAAAGACTAGTTTATACTTATATTTGACTAAATCCATCCGCATTTTTTTTTCAGATGATCCACTTTGCCGCAATGTTGGTCACCGCAAACCGTGTATATAAAAACATTACTTCATTGACGGCCATTTTCCACTAAACAATGTAATATTTTTCAATAAAAAAATTACTGAAAGTTCTTCAAGATGTGTTCTTTAAGATGGTGTATTGATCGATTAAAAAAGTTTCGTAGTTTTCTTTTAAAAAATTCATGAAAAAGGCCTTTTTTTGCGCTACAAGTGGGGGTAATGCCTTAAATCGCAATATGGCTCTCCCGAGGTAGCAGAACAAAACATTGTTTCTCGTGCAATCCTCGAATCGTTGAGGGACAATCGATCTCGTATAGCTTGCGTGGAACGTGTCATATGAAAAAGAAAAAAACCGATGTTCCATACTCTTCCCCGTTGCGTCTGCAAGATCTTTTCCGCGACTGTAGACGAGCGAAAAGCGAGTAAGAAGCTCGGCTCAGCCACGCTATTATATTTATTGGATTGCTTCGGACCTATTGTTGTTTCTACTCTGGGAAAAATGCTCAACTCACTTCAAGCAACAAGCGCTAAAGCAATAATATATGTTGTACGTTTACAAAGAGGAAGATCTGTTTTTATCACGTTTTTAACTATATATATATATATATATGTATGATTGTTGGTATACACGTGTGTGCAATATCATAAATGATAGAAATCGATTCTGACGAGAATCGAGTAACGACAAAGCTTCTCCGATGGCGTATCATTCGGATGGAAACTTTAACATTTTTTTCATACTCTTTTCTATCGACTTCTATCATAATAGGAATTTATTGCCTTTTACGGATCACTAGAACTGATAACATAATAACGTTGCGCGGACGTCCTTCGTTATGCGCATAAGTATTTCCAATTGGACAGTGCACTAGCATAGTTCTGACGTATCTATTATTTACAAAATTTCTCAATTTTAACTTTGCTAACATAACTTAACTTTAATATCAACTTTCATAATAACAATTTTTAACAAAGTTTCCAGAGATTTTATAATACCAATTGGAAAAAAACGAAATACGAGGATCTGATTTTGGAGGTCTCTAGCGGATTGAGTAGAATCAGTAGCTGGATGAATCAACGTCTGAAGCCTGCTAGATTGTCAATAAGATCAGCAGAAATTAGAGTTGCCACATGGAGGCGAAAATCGTGAGAGTACAGTTGAACAAAATTCGACATAACTTGGAAGAAAAAGTGATTCAATCATAAAATTAATTACTCATCTATTTAGTATGAATAGCAAGCTGTTAGCAAATATATACATGTTTTTTTTCGATGTACAAAATGGCCGACTACTCGAAACTTCTCGAAACAGATTTTTTCCAATTGGCATGACAAATAACTTCGACAATTTTCACTCGATTTATTTCAAATTTAAAAGTTATGTTCCTCATTGCATTTCGCAGAGAAGTACGTACGGAATTTCTGATTAATCGAAAACTTTTCATTTTATGAGCAGTTATAACGAAATTTTTCACTGAAAATTCATTTCTTAAGTTCAAATACCTACAACTTTTGAATAAAACAATATTTTTTAAATTCCGTACGTACTTCTCTAGGTATTCTAATGTAGATTGACGAGAATTTTTGTTTTTTGTTTTAGGTAAAAAATTGTGGATGCCAAATGACACGCCGCGGAGTGCCTAAAAAAAGATAACAATAGAAAATATTAGTAGTTGGCCATTTTGTGCATCGAAAAAAATATATATCTATATTTTCTAACAGCTTGATATTCATACTAAATAGATATGTAATTAATTTTATGAGTGAATCACTTTTTCATACGAAAAAAATTGTTAAATTCGCACATGATTTTATACCCGTTACTGTGGCCTAACGCCTTAAGATATTCATGTTTGAACGTAACGAGCAAATTTTCCATTGGATTCGAAAGAAAATAAATTCTTGAGCGCTGCCATGTAGACTTGAGAGAGTTGACATTTTTTTTCGAGGCACCTTAATTCACATGTATACAGAGAAAGGTTTGTAGCTCAAAGGGTGCAGGGATAAAAAGGTAATCACGGTCTGTACTAGATTGATTATGTTCTCGCGTGTTACCCATCTCCTCTTTGGCTTCCTGTCCTTGCCCTCGTTCTTTGGTCTCTCATCGTGATATGTGCAGTGGCAGAAGAGGCGAGAGAAAATAGGTAAAAAATGGCTCCGTTTTTAAGGAACGAGAGGAATAGAGCAGGAAGCTCAATCATCATATCGCGCTAGGAGTGGAGTACACTGTCTTGCAGGAGAGCGAGAAAAAATTACCGTCATTTATTAAAGATTTCCCTATAAATCTCGCGCCACTCTACACGCTGAGTTATTCCATGTTTTCCTCTTGTCTCACGAAGAAAGTATTATTCTCGTTTTAAAAAGAGGAATTTTTAACGGAAATTTCGTTGAATTTACAAAAATGTCCAAAATCGCATTTGTATAAATATACGTTTAAAATGATTCCATTTTTCAAAAAATATTTACAAACGGAGGAAGATTTTTCGAGGAAGAAGAGAAAATGAGAATTTTTCAATTGAGCATTCCCTTTCTGCGAATAAAAATGATCCTTCTCCCTTTTCCGGTATGGAAATAGAATATTTTTTTACAGCTTTTACTCAATAATTGAATGCTCATGCCGGACAACATTATATATATGAATGCGTGCATACGCGAATGCGGAGACGAACGTGGGCTCGTATAAAAGCGGGGATTTGAGGTTCGGAAGCTTTCGTACATCCATGAAATTCGAGAGGATTTTAAAACCCGATTTTATCGAATCGTATATTAGTCCATGCGGCTTTTCACATACCCGATTCTCGAATATACGATTCTCGGCTGAGAGATATTTTTTAAATCGCCAGGATCGTGGTTACTTGTTGTGAGAAAATTTCGCTGGTACGCGAAATTCCCCAATAATAAATAATGTCTCACATTTCATTTATCTACAGTTTCATTCTGGTTCATTAGATTTTATTTCTTCTGTTTTGTGGTTCGCTTAAGGGGCCAGTCCACTTTGAAAATTTAAAAAAATCGAAAGCAAGCAAGACTTGAAGAAATCGACGATGATGAGCAATCAGAAGGGATTTTGTACGGTGCAGGAGTTGCCGATTGAGTTTAGGTAAGAGTTTTTCATAGTATAAACTTCAAACGCGTTTTTCTCGAAACAACGTTTTCAAAATCTAGCTCCATCGTATCTCTAAAACTAATAAACCGATTCTCTTGAAATTTGAACCACATATTGTAAACATGATTCGCAACAAGATGACCCTCGATGGTTTTAAAATTTCGATTTTTATTCTTTTTTTCCGAAAAACTGCGAAAAAACGCGTTTTTAAAATACTTTTTCCGTTTTTCATCTGCCATTTTTTTATTTTTTGATAAAACTTTATAAACGAGCGTCATTTTGTAGCTGGTGTCATACTGAATCTAATGGACTTTGAATTTTTTGTTTCAGACAAGCCGTTGCCGAGTTGTGATGGAGCTACCTAGCCCACCTTTCTTGAGGCATTACGTTAAACCATAATTTTTGTACTTAAAAATGAATAAAAATGAATTAATTTTTTAAAAATGTATTTCAAGACTTTATTTATCAAGCCCAACAACTTTTATATTCATATCTTCTATAAAATCCTCAAAAAAAACGTGACACTAGCCTTTTTTCGTGGCTCCAAAGTGGACTGGCCCCTTAATATAGTCTCCTCAGTATGGTGCTGGTTCAACATATTTTTGAATCATCCGAAAAGTGTTTATAATTATTTTCAGCCTTTTATCCAAGTATAACCATATTTTCAAATTCTTATTGCATAATCCGATAATTATAATTTTAATTGTATAATTTAAATAATTAAAGTAATACATTAATTGAGATATACCGCTGGAAAGGATATTTAGAACCTTATAGTCATTATATTTGTTCAATAATGACTATCAGCACATTTGGCTGTTCTGACACAAAAAAAGGACTCAGGCCAACTAAATCCCTCATTGGGAGATGCCAACGAAGTGTTTATCGAACAAATGGAATATCAAGTTCTTTTGCGAATTATTAATTCCATCGAACCAACAAATACTAGGACTAATAAAATATTTTAGTTTCTCATATCAATGTTTCGTTGGCCATCTGTGAATGAAACATTCTGTTGACCCAAGTGATTTTTTTTCTCTGTGTGAGAATGGTTTTTGAAGTTAAATGTTACCGAAATCAGTTTTCGGCATACACATCAATTTAAAAATATACATATCTATATATCTGAAATATAAATTCATATAATTCGACCCAAAAGCAAGCCTTTGACGAGAAAACTCATCATGTTATCATCACTCATGTCATCATCAACATCATCGAGTAAATCAATCAAGTTCATTGCTCTCGCGTGTCGAGTTAAAGTATGTTTAAATGTACGTGGTCACGTAGATCGTGCGGACAGATGAAGGCCCCCAGCGGAAAAGACCGTGTGTAACGATTGAACTTTCCAACGAGCTGCTGCAACTGCTTCTGGTTGGCGAAATGTTTCACGATTGTTAACGTACACGCGAGACTTCTTGATTCCTCGTTTAAGCCGGTTAGTTAGCCGAATACAGGTGTACACTTGAACGCACGTGTATTGACGTATTCTCTCGTCCACATACCCGAACTCACACAGGCTTGAAAAGACACCTAGGGAAAGTCAGACACGTAGGGGGTACCTGCTGGTCTTGAAGCTGCGTTTCAACCGCCAGACTTCCTGATAACCTGCGGGTGGGGTTCAGGGGGTGGTTATGCGCGGGAAAGTGGAGGTTCGGTTAAGCCTGGAGAGTCGGGTGGACGCGAGGGAAACGGAGAAGGTGCTGGGTCTGCAAGAGAGATCGCGATGGTGGTGGATAAAGTAGGTGGGTAGATCCCAGGGTTGGTCGGTGGATACAACTAACGGAGACAAACTGTGTGTTTGCCCCTTCATTACCCCCGAGTAAATACCGACCGGTTTTAATTACAACCCCCTACCACCTTCTCGATTCAACCTCCTCGTACCTCCAACCCTCTTTCTACAACGCTACACCATCGTTACCCTCCTTTTTGTGTATGTGTGCCAAGTACGTGTGTTTGAATATCTCCCGCTGAGTTTCTACATGGATATGTATATCCAGATCGTTGTCCCCAAACTCAATACTACGTTGACCACGATGTTTTTTAAATCAGCTGTAGATCATTGTTGACAATTCATACAGACGCTACTTCAAAGACCTGCCTTTAAAAATCCTAATTCGCTGCAAAAATTAGGCGTGTTTGACGTGAGGTCAAAGTATGTAGACGTGACACAACATAAAGACGCGTTGCCATGTTGGTTCTACACACTTATGCATTTGGTAACACGAAATGCGTTACAATTACGCATTGAATTATTACACACTTTCGTAGCTGTCCCCATCAATAACACGCTTATTCGAACACAAATAAAGCGTGTAGAATCAACATACAAGACGCATATTTACACACAGTGAACTCAACAACACGTTGATAGCCACACACGAACAAAAATAACACGGGAAAAAGCAACATAGTTCAAGGCCTTAGGCCACAGTATAAAATTATGTGCGAATTTAACAATTTTTCCGTATGAGAAAGTGATTCACTCGTAAAATTAATTACACATTATTTAGTATGAATATCAAGCTGTTCAATTTTTTTTTCGGTGTGCAAAATGGCCGACTACTAATATTTTCTTTTATCTTTTTTTTAGACGCTCCGCGGCGTGACATTTAGCATCCACAATTTTTGACCTAGAACAAAAAATAAAAATTCTCGTCAATTTACATTAGAATACCTAGAGAAGTACGTACGGAATTTAAAAAATATTGTTTTATTCAAAAGTTGTGAGTATTTGAACTTGATTTGCTCAAAAAATTGATTACACACCTATTTAGTATGAATATCAAGCTGTTAGAAAAAAAATATATATATTTTTTTCGAAGTACAAAATGGCTAACTACTAATATTTTCTATTGTTATCTTTTTTTTAGGCGCTCCGCGGCGTGACATTTAGCATCCACAATTTTTGACCTCGAACAACAAATAAAAATTCTCGTCAATCTACATTAGAATACTTAGATAAGTACGTACGGAATTTAAAAAAATATTTTTTTTTTAATTCAAAAGTTGTCGGTATTTGAACTAGAGAAATGAATTTCCAGTGAAAAATGTCGTTATAACTGCTTATAAACTGCTCATAACATCATTTGCGAAATGCAAATAGGAACATAACTTTTAAATTTAAAGTAAATCGAGTGAAAATTGTTGAAGTTGTTTGTCACGCCAATTGGAAAAAAGCTGTTTCGAGAAATTTCGAGTAGTCGGCCATTTCGTATATCGAAAAAGAAAAGAGTAATATATAAGCACTGTTGAGTTCAGTTCAATAAATGCATATATTTTTATGATAAAAAACTTTTATTATTCAATTTATTATTCCGACGCATCCCATGTATATAAAGTACTGCAAAAATAAGCGTGTTGTTTTTACACGCGTTGAGTGCGTAAATGGCTGTAGATACTTTTTACACGTTTTAACGCGTGCAAGAAAACAACACCCGTAAGTGTGTTGTTTGAACGCATCTGTCCGTGTTATCTATACACCGTTATTTTTCACACGCGTTAAAATGTGTAGAAGGTGTCTACAGCCATTTATACACCTTAAGTGTGCAAAAACAACACATTTGTATTTGCAGTGTGCCCTGTCCGAAAAATCAACAAAGCGCTGAAAAAAACGTTGATTGTCGTCTCCAAAACAGCCAAATGTGCTGATAACCAACATTACGTGAATACAGGGGTTCAAATTATATGTTCTCCTGTTGGCAAAGTAGCTATGCGTCTCTTGACGGTTGTTATGTACTTTTACCAGTATGGTGGAAAGGAACATCCCTGAAGTATCCGCCTTCGATTTGGTTAAAACTCATATATGTGTATGTTCAATATGCATTGTTTCAATATACATTGAAATCTTTTACACGCGTATTTTTTTTTATCGGCGGAAACACGGTTTTGAGGGGAGAAACCACCGCCCAAAGAACGGCATGTGGAGGGGTGATTTTGCAGTTTCACCCACAAGCAGTCCATCGATCTGTATTGAACAAAAACGAAAACTCTTCTAATGTAAAGCGATGAAAAATATACTATAAAAGTATTGAAGAAAAAAAAGTTAAGGGGTGACACGCGTTTCTTTGAGGGGTGGTTTACCCCCCTAAAACTGTTCTTCCGCTGATGAAAAAAATACGTGTCTCCTAGTTTTCAATGCTTTATCATATATATGAGTTTTAACTAAATCGAACGCTGATACTTAAGGATGTATGGCAACTAAGTTATTTACTACTGTTCGAATTGAACCTCACTGATATTGTAAAGGAAAATATCGAGAACTTTTTGAGATTAAAAAAACAAAATTTGCCCACGTGAATGCTGAGATAAACGAATTCAAAGTTGGGTCATTTAACACGGGGAACATAGGACTGTACGTCCAAAATTCCCTTTACATTGGCAAAAAAGGTATTTCCGGAGTACTCTTTTGTAAAAAAAACTTTTGTGCCGTATCGCTGTAATACGTTAAAAAAAAAATCGACATGTGCCCATATATTTTGCGAGATATTGCGAGTTAAATGGGACCGTTTTCGTATTTCTTTAGCTCGTATGTCGTAACCACGACAACGTCAGGGAAAACGTACATCAAATCAGCAACTAAATTTGCAGTTAAAAATTGAAAATTCTTCTTTCTGTACCGCATGTTTTACTTTGAGCTGTGGTAAATCTCCTTTTTAGCTTCAATGAATACTACAATTATTTTATTTAGTCTTTAAATGCGATTTTTGCAAATTGCATAATCAGTTCTGTAACGACTCTGCAGTAGCTGCCATACATCCTAAAGTGACATTTCCTGTGGGATCGAGAGAAAAGAGATTTAACTTTCCGGCCAGTATCCAGGGCGAGTGTCTTGGGACCACAAAGCAACCGTGCTTTGAAGGTCCTTCAACTCCTTTTTTTGAAAATGCAGTAAGATTTTTTTTATTTCGAGGTTTACAGCTTTTTTAAGCCACTTGCCTAATCTACCTCTCGTATTTACAATTTCTTCATTTTATTTCTCGTGCACTCAGGCGCGCGCTAAGGAAATCATCGCCCCGAACGATCCCGAAGTTTCTGGTGCTCGTAAATTCGGTACAACCCGTTACACGTTGGGCGGTATTTATCTCGTGGGAAATTAGTTACTGGAAATTACGATCCACTCGCTCGTCGGGTGTTTTTTATCTGCTTTTCCCTCGCAGCCCTGATCCTTTGAAAGTTTAGCGCTCTTTTTGGCTCGTTCGACGATTGGGGGGTTGAGAGCACCGGGCGGAAGGGTAGGTGACGAGTTCTCAAGGAGGCTCGAGCACCCTGAACTCTCAAACGTTTCGTGATGGGTCGAGTTGTGCGAGTACTCGACGCTCTTGCTGGGAAAATGGTTTATTTCGCTGAAAATTGAAATTGTACCTTCACGTCATAGAGTTTTTTTTTTCAATTACCTTAATGTATAGCTGCCAAGGAAAGGTTGCGAGCTCGATCTCTCCGATTTCGATTCAATTTGGCATGATTGTAGAATGGGTAAAAATAGACGACACGTATTTTTTTATATCTGCGGAACCAGATTTTTAAGGGGTGAAACGCACCCTCGAAAAAAGTTTTTCGTTTTTCGACGATAACGTTATCGTTCTCATCTCCAACGTATAGTATAGGAAAAAATCAACATTGTTGCAATTTGAATTTTTTTCATATCTCGTACCGTTAAGGAGTGAGATGCAGTCAGAATTTTCAAAAAATCGATTTTTTTTTACATTTGCTTGAAGTATGATGTTTCGAAAATATCCCCTGAAAATTTCAAGTCAATCCGATGAATAGTTTGCGGGATATCCCACAATTAGTGAAGGGGCCACGTCTATTCTCAACGTATAGACGTGGCTGACAGACGCGCAAACGATAATATCCGGTAAGGCAGAATGCTTCAAAGACAACAATAAATTTATATTTTGGAAGCTTCCGCATCGGCAGAAGCCCTATTGTATGGGCTAGGAATTGATGATTCGATGTAAGTAATTTTTTAATTAGTATTTCTATGCAAAAATCTATTAAATGTAAATGTAAATTTGTAAAACTCTTTCAGAAATTTTCAAAAATTTATTACTCATAAACTATGAACTTAGCAAAATTTTATAAAGAATACTTTCGTTTTAAAATTGCCCTAAATATTTTTTTTTAATAATTCATCCCGAAAAACTTTAATTTTTTTAAAAATTGTTTTAACAATTAGCTATAAACAATTGAATGCTCGACTTTTCGGCAAAAATTGTGATATTCGGAATCAGCGGATCAAAATACATTAAAAGAGTTTAGCTTCATCCATCGAGCTCAAAATTTTACGAACATATAATACCGTATCCACAATGAAAAACTTTAAACGCGTATTTATCGAAACTATGTTTTCCAAGTCGGTGACCACTATAATTCAAAAACCACTCGATGGATTTTGATGAAATTTGGTGTGCTTATTGATAGCATTAAAAACTAGTCCTTAATCGAAAGATTTTCATTTTTGTTAAAAATTTCTATTTTTTTAAACAATAAACGAGCGATTTTTTGGTCGAAAATCGAAAGTTATCTGTCGAAAGCCGCCATTTTGTTAACTTTTGAAAAAAAGCTTCGATTAAGGACTAGATTTATTATGAAACTAATGATTTTTTTTGGTTTTTTGATTTCAGATGATCCAGTAAAATTTTATGATGGTCACCGCAAAGCACTACATACCGAAGGGGGTCCGACAAAGATGGCGATATTTTTATAAATAATCAATCTTTTTCTTTGAAAATTTGTACAAGTCAAGTTGAAATATAACATAAAAAGTCTGTGTAACCACTTTTGTAAAACAAACTTATTTACTGTAAAAAAAATGATTGAAAATACTCATTTTTCCACGCCTCTGACTGCATCTCACTCCTTAAGGGGCCAGTCCACTTTGAAAATTTCAAAAAATCGATTTTTTAAAACTGTTTTCGAAAGTACATACATTCAGAAATATTGAGTCAAAATTTTATGAAAATTCGAGCTCTCTAAGTATTTTTTTTTTACCTGAACGTCAGGACCTCATTTCGTCTACGTGAGCGTATAGCGCGCTCGGCCGATCATAGTATAAACTTCAAACGCGTTTTTCTCGAAACAACGTTTTCAAAATCTAGCCTTATCGTATCTCTAAAACTAATAAACCGATTCTCTTAAAATTTGAACCACATATTGTAAACATGATTCGCAACAAGATGACCCTCGATGGTTTAAAAAATTTTTATTTTTACTCTTTTTTTTTACGAAAAACTGCGAAAAATCGCGTTTTTAAACACGAACAAACGCGTTTTTTCGTTTTTCATCTGCCATTTTTTTTATTTTTTGATAAAACTTTATATCCGAGGGTCATTTTCTAGCTGGTGTCATACTGAATCTAATGGACTTTGATTTTTTTGTTTCAGACAAGCCGTTGCCGACTTGTGATGGAGCTACCTAGCTTACCTATTTTTGAGGCGTTACGTTAAACTATAGTTTTTGTACTTATAAATTAATAAAAATGAATTAATTTTTTTTATGCATTTCAAGACTTTATTTATCAAGCCCAACAACTTTTATATTCATATCTTTTATAAAATCGCGAAAATAGCCTTTTTCGTGGCTCCAAAGTGGACTGGCCCCTTAAAACGTTATCGACGAAAAATACCCAAATTTTCGAGGGTGCGTTTCGTTCCTTAAAAATCGGGTTCCATAGATATAGAAAAATACGTGTCGCCTATTTTTACCCATTCTTCAAACATGCCAAATTTAATCGAAATCAGAGAGATCGACCTCGCAATCTTTTCTTGTGAGTAAGAATTTTTTTCACAAATATCTCCAACGTTCCCTTCTGTACCTTCCGGGCATTTATGATCTATCCCTTTTACTCTTTCCCGATGCGCTACTGTATCGCTGCACGAGGGCACAGGAAAATTGCGGAAAACCTCTGTGGACACAAGCGGCTATATTTTGACAGTTTCAGTTGCCTCACCATCCGAAACTCCGTAAAACCGCCTGCCGCTCAGAAGTCAAGCCGGTGGACGTTCAAGTGGTCACCCATCCGAGTACTGACCCCGGCAAAGGCTGCTGAAAAACGAGAGATCACCAAATAACTACTTCATCAATTATCTTTCTTCATTATTCGAGACTGTCACGCAGTCCGATAACGTGTGCAATTGTTTGAGAATACTTTTTTCGCAGTAGCAATAAAATCCGCTTCGTTTGTCCGTCGGACAATAATATCGAATATCGACAATGAGGATCGCAATTGGCTTTACGATGAATCCACTGGCCGGAATAAGCCTTGTACTTGCTTTTTTCGTCCAGTTGATCGAGAAATTAGGAACGATAATGGCAAATCGATATCGAACGATCCTGACTGTTACTTTTTGTAGCTTCGATTTGGCTTGTGAATAAACGATGGAAAAAAAAAGAATTGAGATTTATTTTACATTGTATGTATAAGTCTGGACGATTGCGAGTGCAGACACGCGGGTGTTCCTGCGTGGATGGGAAAAAGAGGATTTTCGCCAATACATGGAAGCTTACGCTGAGCTTCTCTATTATACAAACGAATCGGCTTGGGCGACGGCCATCGTGGCTCATTGCGCTATAAAGGAACCGAAAAGTCCGTAATAACCGTACGTGAACGATATATACACACTGCACGCGGAGAAAACCTTCGGGATTCGTATACCTCGGGCATTCAGACTTTGCTTTCTACTTTTTACGCGGATATATCCAACTCTCGGTCTTTTCTGTTCATTTCTGGCCGTACTATCGTGTCGTAAAACGGATCCCGAACGAAAAGAAAAAAGAGAGAGCGAGAGAGAGAGAGAGAGAGAGAGAGAGAGAGAGAGAGAGAGAGAGAGAGAGAGAGAGAGAGAGAGAGAGAGAGAGAGAGAGAGAGGGAGAGACTGAGGAAAACTCGAGTTACGAGGATTTATCGTTAAAAGTTTTTCAACCCTGAAGAACGTTCGAGAGTACCGGGGGTGAGGGGTCTTACCGAGGATTACGAAAGCAGTGGGCCAACATCAGCCATTTTGCGCCGACCTTTCTTCAATTTTGCACGTCTGACTGTTCCTTTCGTCATTTCTCAAATTCTCTCCGCTAAAGTACTCGTCTGACTCTCTTCCGTGTATTTCTCCATGCCTTTTTTTTCTTCAATTTTTAGCGAAAACATTTCTGTTCGTTATTCACGGTATGAAAGTTGTCGCTGGTGCCTGAAAAATTTAAGAAGCTCGTGATTCAGCAACGCCACGAAGTAACGCATCGTTAAAAACGTCGAGATGCAATTTCCAGAGAGCGATTAAAGTTCAAACGGGTAGAGGCTTCTAGCGGTTTTGCAGCGTACGCGACTGTGAGTAAAATTTTGGAATTCTGGGAAAGCCCTATTTTAAGAAAGCCCTATGAAAAGTTGCCCTATGAAAAAAGCGCTATGAGAAGTTGCCCAATGAAAAAAGTCCTATGAAAAGTTGCCCTATTTTAAGAAAGCCCTATGAAAAGTAGCCCTATGAAAAAAGCGCTATGAGAAGTTGCTCTATGAAAAGTTGCCCTAAGAAAAAAGTCCTATGAAAATTTGCCCTATGAAAGAAGTCCTATGAACAGTTGCCCTAAGCCCTATGAAAAGCTCTATAGTTGCCAAATAGCAATGTTTCATTTTGAGAAAGTATGAAAGGCAAAGGAATCGGACTCGGAAAAATATATTCTCGAGATGCAATTTGCAGAGAGCGATTAAAGTTCAAATTAAAGCGATTAAAGTTCAATAGAGACTTCTAGCGGTTTTGCAGCGTACGCGAATGTGAGTAAAATTTTGAAATTCTAGAAAAGCCCTATGAAAAGCTGGCCTATGGAAAGTTGCCCTATGAAAAGTTTCCCCATGAAAAGCTGGCCTACGGAAAGTTGCCCTATGAAAAGTTACTCCATGAAAAGTTGGCTTATGGAAAGTTGCCCTATGAAAAGTTGCCCTATAAAAAGTTCCCTATGGAAAGTTGCCGCATGAAAAGTTGCCCTATGAAAAGTTTCCCCATGAAAAGCTGGCCTATAGAAAGTTGCCCTATGAAATGTTGCCCCATGAAAAGTTGGCTTATGGAAAGTTGCCGTATGAAAAGTTGCCGTATGAAAAGTTGCCCCCATGAAAAGTTGGCCTATGGAATGTTGCCCTATGAAAAGTTGCCCCATGAAAAGTTGCCGTATGAAAAGTTGCCCCATGGAAAGTTGCCGTATGAAAAGCTGGCCTATGGAAAGTTGCTCTATGAAAAGTTGTCCTATGGAAAGTTGCCGTATGAAAAGTTGCCCTATGAAAAGTTGCCCCATGAAAAGTGGGCCTATGGGAAGTTGTCCTGCGAAAAGGTGGCCCATGAAAAGTTGCCCTAAGGCTTATGAAAAGGCCTACAGTTGCCAAATAGCAATGTTCCATTTTGCAGAACTATGGAAGGCAAAGGACTCGGACTCGGAAAAATTAATTTGACATTTTTGCGATCGTCCTCCCGATGAGCGCCTTTTCGATATTTCTTTAACGGTGCATCCGGACGTTTATGTATCCATTATATGTGTCCATCAGCCTGGAACTCCGGCGCGGATATAATTTGTCCTAAAAGCAAGGCTTTCATCTGGTGGTTGAAAGGGAAGGACAAATAAAATATTCAAGGTAGAGCGACAAAAAAGTGGGGAAAAAGAGAATGAGAGAGAGAGAGAGAGAGAAATAAAAACGTTCAATTTCTTGGGGGCTCCCTTCGATGGAAGGACTGAAGAGCGAATTACGAGAAACAGCGAGGGTTGCAGCCGACGTTCTCCCATTATCGCAAAGCCGTTCTTTCTCCTAATCTTTCTCTCCCCCCTCCCCTCCCCCTCTCACGACGAATATCACGGAACGTCCGTCCGTCTGTCACTTACCACTCGGAGAAATAATATTTCTCTGGGGGTACGTGAGAAAAGCATTTTAAGGGACTTTGAGAGGTGAAGAAAAAAGGAGGGTTGGTCGAGCGGGATGGAGTGCACGTCTCACGAGAGAGATGATTGGTCAAACGGGAAAGGCAAGCCCGCGAATTTCTTTTGCCAAAAAAAACACGCACTCACAATCCACACATGCGTATCTCGTGATACAGACTCGAGGAGCGACGTTTTCTCCAGAGATTTGTCCTCCCCCAGGTCATTTGAAACGGACAACTTGATACCCGAATATATTTCGAGCCTGTCTCGTGTTATGTGGATGAAAAAATCGACCAAGTTGACTGTCTCCCTCATCGTTCACAAGCAAAACAAAACAAAAATACGAGCGTGTCTTGTGGAATTACGGAATGCGTCTGAAAAAGGAATATTCGAAAGAAGTTATGAGCGAATTATTAGGTGTAAAAATTAATTAATTGTTTGTTAACTCCGTGGCCAATTTACCAAAGTTCTGTCCATATAAAATTTTATAAAGTGACAACGCCGAACTTTTACAAAATCATTTGTTTCAACGAAATAAGTGACATAACCTCAAAAACAGTGGTGAACACGATGGCTGTCGAAAGGCAACATCTAATTGTAAGAGTCTGCATTCTTTTCGCATTTCAATTGAACAAAAAAGCCCCTGAAGTAATTTAAATTATCTGTACCACTCAGGGGAAGAATGCTGTAATACATAAAACCTGTAAGAAGTGGTATAACATATTTCGGATTCGAGATATTGATCTTTTGGATTGAGAGCATCTAAGTCAACCGCAAACATTTGATGACTTGGCTATGAGCAACTTCTGGCTGAAAATTCGATTGGGGTAGAATATCCATAAGTCGAATTTCCATAACCGAATATCCATAAGTGCCAATATCCATAAGTGAATATCCATAAGTGAGTATAGAGTAGAAATGAGTGCCAAAAATGCGGGGAGGTAGAGGAAAAGTGAGTATAGAGGGAACCTAAACAAACCCAACAAACCAAACCGACTCACTTATCTCTTCCTCTCGCCATTGCTGGCACTCATTTCTACTCTATACTTACTTATGGATATTCGACTTATGGATATTCGACTTATGGATATTCGACTTATGGATATTCGACTTATGGATGTTCGTAATTATGGATATTCGACTTATGGATATTCGACGACAGTGGAAAATTCTGCTCAAACTCAATCAGAACTTTCGTCACAACTTGGTGTCATACAGTGATGCGTATCTCACCGTTTACATCAACTTGGGAACATTCAAAAAGCGAACAGATGGGTCCCGCATAACTTAAGCCCAGAAAATAAGGAGCGAAGATTCGACGCGGCACTTTCTTTGTTGTCCCGATAAAAAAAAAGATTTCCTGTACAAAATCGTTACGGTCGATGAAAAATGGCTTTTATACGATAACCCTAAACGTAAGAAAACATTGGCGAATCCAGGAAAACCGTCAACGTCGACTCTAAAGCCGAATATCCATACAAAGAAAGTGATGCTGAGTGATCTGGTGGGATATAAAGGGTGTGGTGCATCATGAGTTGTTAGGACCAGCCAAACTTTTACTGCGGACATCTAGCAACAACTTATTCGTCTAAGTGATGCATTGAAGCAAAAAAGACCATACACTGGCAGAGGAAGTCGGCAAGTGATTCTGCATCAGGACAATGCTGGTCCACATGTTTCAAAAGGAACCCTCTGGATGGCATCTATAGTTCGGGCTGGGAAGTTCTCCACCACACGGCTTATCCGTCAGATCTCCTTCCATCGGATTTCCATCTATTTCGATAACTTCAACGTCATTTCGCTGACGAGCACTTTGAAGAGTTACATCTACCTAACGGCCCGAAAAAAATGGCCCAATTCTGATTGGGGAGGGGGGTGGGGCAACTGAGTTAGGGTAAGTCCGGGGTAGTTGACCACAGTTTTTTCAAGGATCCGTCAAAATAAAAGTACATACGTTTCTTAACTTATCGTCACTTGCAATTAAATTTTGAACATTTAACTTTAAGATAATTTACGAAATAAAAACAAACTCCTTTCAGATCAACCTTAAAATTACTATATTTTTTAAAATCACGTTTGGCTATGTCTCCCGGAGTATCCGGGAGTGATGGCCATAGGAGTAGAAGTGAGATAGCCAGTTACCCAACATTATGCTCTCGGTTTTCTTTTTGGTTTCATGCTTTCATTCTTATTTTTTTTTCTTTTGACCACATTTGTAACATATAATCGAAATCAGTATAATATTTGTGTACCCAAAGTTGGCATAATATCCACTGAAGCCAGTCTTCGATGAGACGAGTTTCATAATAATTTTCTTCGCAACATTTTTTGTCATTGTTCTTATATCGTCTTTCTAAGGTCTTCCTAGGTATTTCGTAGGTCCTAGCGGCCACACGAACCGATAAATCATCATTTTTTTACAGCACTATTAGCTGTTTTTAATGATTCCCGAGTCCAGTTCCGTCGTAGAGCAATTGCTTTTCTCTTGTACTTATTAGGCATCTAAAACATGTAGAAAAAATGAATTACTTGAACACATTACAACTAATACTATGGCCATCATATACCGACTGTACGTGGCCATCTCTCCTAATCTCCCGGAAGTGACGGCCACATCTAAAATATTAACAAGTAGAAATAATACATGCGAAATCTTGAGGTTATAACAAAGCACTATGCGTCAACTATTCAAGAAATACAAAAGTAACCATTACTTTTACAAAATAACATCCCCACACTGTAAAACATGAAATCTTCAAAGAAAATTTAGCAGTAGACAGAATAATTAAAAAGAATTTTACTTACTTAACATTTTTTTGCCAAACTTTTGCTCGTACACTTACACCTGCGCACGACGCGAAGCCAATTAAGAATTAATAGGTGAAATCCTATTTCACCTTTTAAATAATAAATGTTCTTTGAAACATTTCTATTGGCCATTTCTCCCTTATCGCCAACTTCCCCGGAATTACCGTAATGAAAAATACGCATTTTTTTAAACTCAAAGGTACATATACTGAGAGCCGTTAAAAAAATCACTGAAAAACAAAGAAAAACAACACAAACATGGCCGCCGGTGGATGATCAAATTTTTTTTTCGTTGTTTGGCGGTGGACACTTTCCAGTTTAAACAGTCACAAAACGGTTAACAATAAATACGAGTCGTTGACGATCGTCGATTAAATTTTTTTTTTAACGTGGCGATGAATTGAAACTCGAGCATACAAAAGTTTATGAAAAAAGTCGTCACTTTTACTGCAACTATTAAAAAATAAAAATCGATTTAAAAAAGTGACATCGTCAACGACCTTTAAATGTTTCTCATCGTATCTCCTGTAAATTTGGAAACAATCCATCAAGTGGTTCTCGAGATATCATGTCCACCGACTTTGAGAACAGTGTTTCGAGAAAAACGCGCTTAAAGTTTGAAGCATGATGATGCTACCGTTCGCCCGGCCGACTGTTAGAAGCTGTAGCTCATTGAATTTTAGGAATATTTCAATGAAACTTTCAGGGAATATAGGTAAAAGGTGTTACTGTCGAATAAAAATATTTTTGGAAAATGCAACTTTTTGATCCACCAAGGTTGTTGTAGCCTGTTAAAACTGTCGATGAGGTCCAAAATAGCATTGAAGATTTTATGAAGTCAAAAGCGTCGAGTTTCTTTCGAGACGGCATTCGTCAGCCGCCTGAAAGATGCACGGAAAAAAAAGAAATAGTACAAAATACAGGGGCTACACTGTTCGCATTGGACTCGAGCGATTTCACAGCGATATTTACTGAAACGCAGTGCTCAAAATACAGTGTGCTTAAAGTAAATAATTACCGTTCCTATACTGTCCTCTTTGGACTCGAACCGCTCTACTGTATCTTTTACTGGAACACGCAGTCGAAAATACAGTGTAGGCAACTATAAATTTTGACAGTTCAACACTGCAATATAAATTTAACAAAATTTGTAATTTGACAGTTGGTCAATCTGTATTATGTACAATGAATGCGCCAGTTATATCGACAGAGTTTATGTAGACACACAAAAAAAAAGTTTATCCATAAAAGAAGTTTGAAAAAAATGTGTAGAAAATATAAAAAAATCAGTCACATACACAAGAACGTACCTTTTTGTAAATAATTCTCTCTTTTTTATAATTTCTTGAATTATGTCGCACAAATTTCAACGCTTGCATCCTATCGACCACGCACTATTAACTGGCAATCCTTTGTGTCCTGGCCACGTGCCTCACCCCTCGCGCGAGACAAGTCCTAAATAGACAAGAACGTACTTAAAAAAAAATTCTCTCTTTCTTTATAATTTCTTGAATTCTGTCGCATAAATTTCGATGTCCGTGTCCCATCAACCACGCACTACTAACTGGCAATTCTTTGTGTCCTGATCTCATGCCTCACGTCGTGTCTCACCTCGTGCCTCATTTGCGTACATTATAAAAATCAGTGATCGCATTTAAATTTTACAGTTGATTATTTTTACTGAAATCACTGATGTATTCACAATATCAAACTGCAAATAAACCAGTGTAACTGTAAAAATCTCAGAGTGCACAGATAACGTCACGAACTGTCGAAAGAAGAGTAAAACAACCGTGCCACACTGTACAATTTAATGAATCACTCTGTACTCAATACAGTGTACACTGTAACCCTTGCAGTTTGCGTACGGTATAAAAATCAGTGATCTCATGTAAATTTTACAGTTGAATATTTTTACTGGAAACACTGATGTATTCACAATACCGAACTGTATTTAAGCCAGTGTAACTGTGAAAATCTCAGTGTGTACAGGAAAATTCTTCATTTTTGTAGGACAGGATTTACATTACTATATTTTACTGTAAAATGAAATATGGCACCCTGTTTTCATGCGGTTTATACTGTGATTTTCGCTGTTTCTTTTTTTTTCGGGTGGCCTAAAGTAGGTAATCGAAAGCAATGGCGATTATTTGCAGTAACGATTGTGTATAGTTCATTAATATTAAAAATAAAACAATTGTGTATAATCATTAATATTTAAAATACAACAATTAAAATAAAATTGAAATTTTATTTAAAAAACACCGAAATAATTTTACGCCAATATTATAGAAATAAATGCACGGTCTTTCGTACAGCCAGACACTTTTACTTCACATTTGTCAATCCACTGGATGTTCTCACCGATAAAAATTGCGGCTGCATTTTTTGTCATCGCGACTGAAGTCTTTGCAAACATCGACACCGAGACGTGTTTCGTCACATGGATTCTCCTTTCGTAATCTCAAAGGACAATTATAAACACGGGGAAGCCGGATTGAATTACGAAGACTAGTGAAAACCGGATGCAGCAGGTCCAACATGCAAAAGAAAAAGGTGAAGGTGAAAGAGCCAGAAGGAAAGAGAGAGAGAGGAGAGGAGGGTAGAGAGTTAAACAGCAAATATATTCCTTACGGAAGAAGGACTGCGAACGGTGCTCCTCCACGCGCTGGAAACCCGAAACCTCGGTAAGTGGTTATTTCCATCGAGGGTGTGCTCGCAACCCTCGCGGTTAGTGGCATAGCGGGACCTTTTCATTCCCAATTCATCCCTTTCTCTGTTTCTCGATTTCGGTCTCTAACCATGTACCGAATATTTCTCTCCTCCGTTTCCGTACTTCCTTCCCCGTGCAATGCTTAGTTCGCCGCTCGATACTATTTTTATTTATTTTTTATTTGCCGGAGTGCCTGGTCGGACGGATCCTCCCCGGCGTTACACGAGTGTCAGACTGAATAATACATCTCTGTTGCAGGAGAGTATACGACGCGACATGGGCCACACCGTGTTCTCCATTCTGTACGTACGAGGATTGTCCTCGTCCTTTCGGTACCCATGGTTTCTCTACGCGACCCTTCCTTTTCCCTATGTGTGTATGTCTATGTATATGAATCCGAAACTTGTATCGTTAAAGATCACGTCTCTTCATGTGTGTGTGTGTATATATATATATATATAGGACTCTTACATGAGGGTCGCTAACCCTCATTTTCGTATTTTCATGTATGCACATGTAAGAGTCCTGCAGCTCCCTGTACTTTTATTTCCATTGATTTCGCATTAGTAGCCAGCCCTGTTAACCCTTTCAAGGGATTAGGCCACAGTAACGGGTATAAAATCATGCGCGAATTTAACAGTTTTTTTCGTATGTAAAAGTGTTTCACTCATAAAATTAATTACACATCTATTTAATATGAATATCAAGCTGTTAGTAAATGTATATGTTTTTTTTTTTCGATGTGAAAAATGGCCGACAAGTAATATTTTATTTTGTTATCTTTTTCTTAGGCGCTCCGCGGCGTTACATTTAGCATCCACAATTTTTGACCGAGAACAAAAAACAAAAATTCTCGTCAATCTACATTAGAATACCTAGAGAAGTACGTACGGAATTGAAAAAATATTGTTTTATTCAAAAGTTATACGTATTTGAATTGAGCTGTAAGTATTTGAATGAATTTTCAGTGAAAAATTTCGTATAAAACTGCTCTTAAAATAAAAAGTTTTCGATTAATCAGAAATTCCGCACTAACTTCTCTGAGAAATGCAATTAGGAACATAATTGTTAAATTTGAAGTAAATCGAGTGAAAATTGTTGAAGTTATTTGTCACGCCAATTGGAAAAAAGCTGTTTCGAGAAAAACGCGTTTAAAGATTTAGGTACTCTATGGCCGTGCCCGAGGTGACACGCGATACGCCCAAAGTCGGTGAAAAAAAATGTCTAGCTATAAATCGAATAGTAACTTATTTTATGAGGATAGAGTACCGCTTTAGCGAGAAAAAAATCGATTTTTTGAAAATCCTACTGTGGCCTTACCCCTTAAAGGAAAGAAAGCTCCGCCACGGGAAGCGATAATGACCGCCACACGATTTTTTTGTACCCGTGCAGAAATTTGTTGGGGAGTCCCCGATGCTATTTCCCTATAGAGATTTGACAGGGACGTCGCACGTAGAAAGTCCACGTTGACATCCAAGTGGATTCCGCGTTATTTCCCGACCAAAGTGGTTTGAAAATTTTTTACTTGAAATTGTCAGCTGGTATTTGTTGGATCTCCGAAAAAAAATATCCTTTTGTGATCTCTTTCGTTGAGGAATCCCAAGATGCAGCCACATCTCTAGAGGGATTCGTTTGGGACACCTCACATAGTGAGTCCTCATTGGAATCTAATTTTTTTTCTCACGTTCTTCTCAAATCTTACCACGTTCGAATCGAAAATATGTGGATAGTCTCGAGAAAAAAACTCGGCGTTTTGAAACACAACGTGCACGCTTCGCGAGCATTTACGTGCATCGCATATTATGTCAAAGCTGCGGAACTCGTCCTACACGCATCCGAGTTGCATAACGTTTTTTGTCGTGACAGTCCGTGACATATTTTTATGTAATTCAGGAATACATCGAAATTCCAAAGCTACGATGCTGTCGAATCAAAGTTTCCATGTGGGACATGAGAGGTTATGTGCACCTATCGACTGCTGAGGCAGTTATAGGGCAAGCCTGTTTATGGCTTTACCAGGGAAAGCCTGCATAGGGCCTTATCAGGGGAAGCCTTAGTAGGACCTTATCAGGGAAAGCCTTAGTAGGGCTTTATCAGGGAAAGCCTTGGTACTTATTGTGGAAAGCCATAGTAGGATCTTATCAGGGACGGTCTTAGGGAGCATTTTAGTATTGCCTGATTTCGGGCCTAAATACTTACGGCCCGATCGGGGCCGAATCAGGCTGTCCGTAATAGGTGTTACCCGTATCCCACCCGGATCATGGCCCGATGCCGATCAGGCTAACCCTAAGAAATTTCTACGCGGGTTCATGTAAACGTCAACATCCAAACGCACTTTTAAATAAACGTAAGAATATTTATACAAAGATCATTTCAGGAAACGTCCTGGCGCCAGCATCAAGGATTCATATTAAGAAAATTGAAAAATCGCGTTCAGAACAGCCATGTCTACCGATACTCAACGTTACATAGACAGAACAAGTTGAAAATATCTTTTTGCGTGTATATATATTATATATACAACATACGACATCTCGTTCGCTTTCGGGAATAAAGCCAAAGGGTTGAAAAGAGGACCCGAAGCGAGAAAGTAAGAAGGAGAGGGGTGAGACAGAGAAGGAGAAGGAGAGAGAGAGAAAACGGGCGAATTGCAGTCACGAAACGGTTGAAGCGGTGCACCGTCGCTTCAATTGCTTCAAGCGCTTTGTAGCGGGATTGGGAACGCACTTTGTGTCGCACGTTCTCCACCTCGCTGTTGCTTTTCCATCGCTCTTCTCTTTCCGCGGTTCTCCCCCGCACGTCTCTGTCTCTCTCTCTCTCTCTCTCTCTCTCTCTCTCTCTCTCTCTCTCTCTCTCTCTCTCTCTCTCTCTTTCTTTCACATACACATATACGCATTCTCTCTCCCTCTCTGTCTTTTCCTTCCTGCTCTAACGACCCCTCGGTGTTG
The DNA here is from genome assembly GCA_944452715.1 of Ophion slaviceki. Lineage (NCBI taxonomy): Eukaryota > Metazoa > Arthropoda > Insecta > Hymenoptera > Ichneumonidae > Ophion > Ophion slaviceki. Next base: position 23,690,209 of record OX101789.1, read on the forward strand.
CTGTTGGTGCGGGTGTGGTGCAGCTTCGTCGTGAGTGCGCCAGCATCTGCGATGAGAACCGACGAAAACACGAACGACGACGACGTCGGTTGTCGTCGAGAGAACGAGGAAACGGCGTACGGGATACGAGAAACTCTGACGATGAGACGAAGGAGAGACGAAGGAGAGGGAGGGGGAGAGAGAGAGAGAGAGAGAGAGAGAACACTTGCGCATGTGTGTTTTGTTTTTCTTCTCTTGTCTATCTTCCGCTGATGGTCGCCCTCTTTCAATCTCCGTCTCGCCACCTTTCGCCGTCTCTCTCGACAGTAAGACTGTACAAGACCGGGGGGTAGTGGGGGATGTTTCGAAAATCTTTTTGCTTCGCGTCTATCACGACAGCTCCTGGCTTTGCTTCAAGGCCATCAAGCTCATCGTGACGAAACTCCAAGCTCTTAAAGAGCCGTGATGCATTAAACGCGCGTACGCATATGCGCGTGCGTGCACACTCGCTTCAAATTGAGGTTTTACTTCGAAATTCCTGTCTTTCTCTCGATTTTCGTGACAGCGACATGTCCTAATGAGCCATCAATCTTATAGCCTTATTTTTAGTCTCCTTGACGAAGAAAAATTGAAAGTTCGGTTTTTTTGGACGTTACGAAACCTGTGCGCAACGGAAAAATCGTTTCCGATCCCGGTGAGCCGTCGTCGTCGGCTCGGGCTCAGGCAGTGCTGTATTCATCTACTTCAGGGGGGGGGGGGCTCGACGAATCGCGGAGCTTTAAGGGGCCAGTTCGCTTTGAAAATTTCAAAAAATCCATTGTTTTACTTTTTTTGAAAGTATGTACATTAAGAAATATTGTGTCAAAATTTTAGGAAAATCCGAGATCTCCAAGTATTTTTTTTTACCTGAACGTCCGTATCTCATTTCGTCTACCTGAGCGTATAGCGCGCTCGGCCGATCATAGTATAAACTTCAAACACATTTTTCTTGAAACAACTTTTTCAAAATGTAGCTCCATCGTATCTCTAAATCTAATAAACCGATTCTCTTGAAATTTTAACCACATATTGTAAACATGATTCGCAACGAGATGACCCTCACTGGTTTTAAAATATTGATTTTTACCCTTTTTTTTTGGTGAAAAACTGCGAAAAAAACGCGTTTTTTTCTTACTTTGTTCGTTTTTCATCTGCCATTTTTTTATTTTTTGACAAAACTTTATATCCGAGGGTCATTTTGTAGCTGGTGTCTAATGGACTTTGATTTTTTTGTTTCAGACAAGCCGTTGCCGAGTTGTGATGGAGTTACCTTGCCCTCTTATTGTTGAGGCGTTACGTTAAACTATAGTTTTTGTACTTAAAAATGAATAGAAAAGCACAATTTAAAAAAAATGTATTTCAAGACTTTATTTATCAAGCCCAACAACCTTTATATTTATATCTTTTATGAAATCCTCAAAAAAAATCACGACAATAGCCTTTTTTCGTGACTCCAAAGTGGACTGGCTCCTTAACGAATTTTCAATATCCTTCAATTGCAACTTCAATTATTTGAAAATTATGGTTTCTGTTATTTTTGGACGATTTTTTACCGACAGAGGTGTGTGTGTTTTTTTCATTCAATTTGTCGTGTGTACGTATCGGAAATTTGGGTCACGTGTCTGTTGGGAATGGATTTTAGTCATATCGTAATATAGTTTTAAAAAACACGCAACCTATACATTAAAAAAACCGGTTTTTCATATTTTTAGATTGAATAATCCGTTTTCTATACAGGGTGAGGCACTAACTGTTGCCACCTTGAGTATCTCTGTAATTATCGACGTCACAAAAAAATGTTTGAAACAAAAGTTGTACCGTACGAAAGGGGTCATCAAATGCGACCATTTTTTTTTATCTCAGTGGAGGCACTGTCGCACAGTAAAGGTCACCTCCACTTTTTCAAATGGGACAGTACATTTTTTTTAACTATCTTGTAGAGCATCGAAAAGTGCATAAAAAACATTTAGGGGTCAAAGTCGTTCAAGGTCATTTAAGATAAAAAAGTGACATGAACTTTATTTTTATGTAAAATTACCTTCATTCACAGTAGATGTTCAAAGTGATTGCCATTGGAATCAATGCAGTATTGCAATCTCCTTATCACGGATTGTGCAGAATTTCCTATCACTACGGCACTTATCGAATCACAGGCTCGAAGAATTCTCTCACGCATATCATCCGGCGTAGTTGGACGTTCTTTATAAACAAGATCTTTCAAGTGTCCCCACAAGAAAAAGTCCAGAGGCGTCAAGTCTGGCGAGCGAGCCGGCCACGATACAGCTCCTCCGCGTCCAATCCAACGATTTGGAAATCTCTTTTGCAATTCATTTCTAGCTATCAGCGAAAAATGTGCCGGGTACCCATCGTGTTGATACCACATTCTGTTTCTTGTTTCCAAAGGTATTTCTTCCAATAACGGACCTAATGTTTCTTAAAGGAATGTGCTGTACTTTCTACCATTAAGATTCCCTTCAACGAAATAAGGGCCTATGATTCTATCCCCAATAATCCCACACCATACATTAACCGACCACGGTCTTTGGTGTGCAACTTGCCGCAGCCAATGTGGATTTTCAGTTGACCACAAATACATGTTATGCAAGTTAATATTTCCATGATTCGTGAACGATGAATGGCAATCACTTTGAACATCTACTGTGAATAAAGGTAATTTCACATAAAAATAAAGTTCATGTCACTTTTTGATCTTAAATGACCTTGAACGACTTTGACCCCTAAATGTTTTTTATGCACTTTTCGATGCTCTACAAGATAGTTAAAAAAAATGTACTGTCCCATTTGAAAAAGTGGAGGTGACCTTTACTGTGCGACAGCGCCTCCACTGAGATAAAAAAAAATGGTCGCATTTGATGACCCCTTTCGTACGGTACAACTTTTGTTTCAAACATTTTTTTGTGACGTCGATAATTACAGAGATACTCAAGGTGGCAACAGTTAGTGCCTCACCCTGTATATTCCAAAAGCACGGATTTTTTTTAAGTTCAATATAAACTCATAATAGTATCGACGGAAAAAAATTACCGACTCTGCTGCACTTCAGCCACGTCAATTTTTGCGCCTTTACGCGCATCCACTTTTAAAGCGTTGTGACGGTAAAGAAAGAGTCGCGCGGTGTGGGGGAGGGGGAGGGGGGGAGAGACAACGAGCAAAAATTTAAGCAAGAACAAGAAAATAGGAAAAATAATAAGAAAAAAAATGGAAAAAGTTTCGCGGCATGCGAACGAGTTAGCAAGATATGTTTCGTACTCACTGAGCTCTCTCCGGCGATGGGCGGCGCTCTTCCGCGTCCTCGGCGCTGGCCTCATCCTCGTGGCGCGGTCGCTGAAAATTCCGTAACGAAGTTAGTCGCGGCGCTATGAATAAATTTACGGAAGCGCGACCGGACTATAGTCAGATTAAACTGTACCTCCTGGTAAAACAATCTATGTATATTTCAGCGCGAGACAAGCTCGCGAAGTGTGCGAGCCTCGAATATGCGAGCGAGTAACAAAATCTCAATCGCAATTTGCGAAAACGCGGATCGTTTCCGTGACACAAATATTCTCCTTTTTTTTCATCGCGAAAACAATTTAGCAAAGTATTCGTCGAAAATTTCATTACGTGCCGTTCTGTATCGGGAAACCAATGCATATTTCCGTTCATCTCCGAAACGTCCGCGAACTTTGTATTTTTCTCTCGATCAGTAACTAGGGGAGATGCACGATATATTGGATACTTTTGTTCGAAATTGAAAAAAAAAAGTAAAGATTGCCAAAACCGTCAAATTTTACGATTTCATGATTGACATGTCGTATACAATGAGATGCTAACCATTATTTTATATATTATATTTGAATATTTTGAGGCATATTATGTTCTACAAAACATTACAGAAATCATGGTTTTCAAAAAAGTTGCCTATAATCGGATATCCCATATAATGAACGCCATTTTTATTATATCTGGTATTTTTGATGATTTGATTTTGATTTTGATGAAATTTGGTGTGCTTATTGATAGCATTAAAAACTAGTCCTTAATCGAAGGATTTTCATTTTTGTTGAAAATTTATATTTTTTAACAATAAACGAGCGATTTTTTGGTCGAAAATCGAAAGTTATGTGTCGGAAGCCGCCATTTTGTTAATTTTTGAAAAAAAGCTTCGCTTAAGGACTAGATTTATTATTCATTTCATTTATAGTATTTATTTCCGTGTATACCCTTTCAGGGTGTTTACATAGTTTCCCTTCGCGTCGCTTCCATACAAAGTTTTTATAAAGACACTTACATCTAGAGGAGTAACTATAGACTTAAAACTTAAACTTAACCTAATTTTCACTTTCCGGTATTTCCAGTCGTTCGAATTGCCTAAAAAAGTCGCATATTTGCTTGCTCGGTTTCAATTTCAACTGCGCCTTTATTTTCTCTTGGATTTCCAGTCCCCTAGCGTTTCCTAACCACTCCTCCAATTCGCTTACAATTGTCTGATTAACCTTCCTCCTTACCTCTGGGCATACGCTTATGTGCCCCAAGCTCTCAGTTTCCATTTTGCACATTCTGCACTTATTATCCGCAAAACCCTTTTTCCTATTCCTCACCACGCTGCCGCATCTTAGCCTTGCCCACATTTCCTTCCTGTCCCCCCCAATATCTTCCGCTTCCCAGTATTTTTCCATCTGGTACCCTTCTTTTCTATTTTTGTATTCCTTACAGTATGTTGAAACGTCGATCTTACTTCAATTTTGCTGTATTTCTTGCTCCGTTTTGATTTTCATACCATTTTTTATTTTTTTCTCCACTTCCCTTATATTGCCGTCTCTTATGTCCTGCCAAATTCCACCCTCTCCTACACTTTCCATTGCCTTTTTGAGCTCCTTGCCCCATTTCGACGGATTCCCATTGCCGATTGCTCTCACCTCCTCCTTGAGGCATACTTTGGGCCACCTTCCGTCTTCCATTTTTACCACTTCAATAAGGTATGACTAGATTTATTATTAAACTAATGATTTTTTTTCGTTTTTTTTTTTATTTCAGATGATCCAGTAAAATTTTATGATGGTCACTGCAAAGCACTACACGCCGAAGGGGGTCCGACAAAGATGGCGATATTTTTTTTATAAATAATCAATATTTTTCTTTGAAAATTTGTACAAGTGAAGTTGAAATATAACATGAAAAGTCTGTGTAACCACTTTTGTAAAACAAACTTAATTACTAGGAAAAAAATGATTGAAAATGCTCGTTTTTTCACGCCTCTGACTGCATCTCACCCCTTAAAGTATAAGGTAACAATAGTCCTATTCAGCATTTGAAGCCTAAAGTATTTATAGCATCTAAAAGTAAGAGTCTTTCGTCCTTTGTTTTCCTACAACTTATCACAGGCATGATAAGTCATGTCAGTAGGTACTTCCCTTGTAGGCATAAATCACAGGCAAAATCTATAAGATTTTTGTCTTCTACTCCAGTCTACTCCAGTCTATATTCTTAGGACCGTAAAGGGGTGTTCTCACTTAAGACGCTAAATACGCTATTTTCATGTTTTTTTTTTTGGTGTAGTTCCGAAAAGAACATACCGCTTTTTTCTTTGAAATGTTGTATTTTTATGTATTTTGACTCGCTGAACACGAATATGATAATTAATATTGGCGCAAATTTGATTTTCAAGATAAAAACTGAAAAAACCGTTTTTGTAGTATTTTTAAATTTTATTTTAACAAATGTTGGTTGTAAAAGAAAATGTCTTCTACGAAAGTGGTAGCCCATCAAAAGACGGATAATTTATGTTCAATACAAATTTTGTCTTAAATCATTATTTTCCAAGAAAATGGGATAATACTCCAATAAGTATATTTTGCTAAACTCTATTAGTTTCGATGTTATCCAAGGTGCCCAACAAACCCACCCCCGTGTTCTACGCACCCCACGATTCCACGCACCCATCCGCGGTGCCCTCCGCCCACCCCAGTGTTCTACGAACCCCACGATTCCACGCACCCATCCAAGGTGCTCAACAAACCCACCCCAGTGTTCTACGCACCCCGCGATTCCACGTACCCATCCGAGGTGCCCTCCGCCCACCCCAGTGTTCTAGAAACCCCACGATTCCACGCACCGATCCAAGGTGCCCAACAAACCCACCCCAGTGTTCTGCGCACCCCGCGATTCCACATACCCATCCGCGGTTCCATTCGCCTACCCCAGTGTTCTACGCACCCCACGATTCCACGCACCCATCCAAGGTGCCCAACAAACCCACCCCAGTGTTCTACGCACCCCACGATTCCACGCGCCCATCCGACGTGCCAGCCACCCACCCCTGTGTTCTACGAACCCACGATTCCGTGGGTTCGTAGAACCCACCCATGTTGGGCACCCATCCAAGGTGTCCAACAAACCCACCCCAGTGTTCTACGCACCCCGCGATTCCACACCCCATTCGAGGTGCCCTGCAGTTCACTGAGGTGGGCGCACCTCACAGTTCAACATACCCGAGTTTGTTTGGATTTGTTTTGATTGCTGTTTGTGTTTGTTTTATTTGGGTTTATTTGGGCCCATATCCAGTAAAGTACGTTAGTAGATAATATCGAAACTAATGGAGTTTAACAAAATATACTTATGGGAGCATTATCTCATTTTCTTAGAAAATAATGATTTAAGACAAAATTTGTATAGAACATAAACTATCAGTCTTTCGATGGGCTACAACTTTCGTAGAAGACATTTTCCTCTACGATCAACATTTGTTAAAATAAAATAAAAGAACTACACAAATCCGTTGTTTTCCAGCTTTTTATATTGAAAATCAAATTTGCGCCAATTTTGATTGTTATTTTCGTGTTCAGCGAGTCAAAATATATAAGTATACAAAATTTCAAGGAAAAAAGCGGTATGGGCTGTTCGGAACTTTATCCTTTTTTTTATAGGTTTATAATATAGATATTGATATAAAAGTTGTTACACTTAATAAGTACACTTTCGAAATACAGTTTAAAAAAGTATTTATTTATTTGAGTCACTATTTAAAAACGAAAATGGCAGTTGAAAAAATGTCCTACAAAAATTGTAGGTCTGCGCTGTTGATGAAATCTCGGAGATGAATCATCCGAAACAAAAAAATCAAACGGTTTTAGATCCAGTATGTTAATGGCTAAAGCGCATATCATACGATTTTTTATATATGCAAAAATAACAAAATGGCGGACATTTTTCGAGAAAAAACATGTTTTTATCACCGTTTTTGGCAACAAAAAAAAATAGTAAATATAATTTTTATTTAAATCCTTAATATGCGCTATAGCTATAGTTGTAAAGAATATATGTTTAAAATTTCACAAAGATCCGTTCAATAGTTTCGAAGATTTATCAACAAGCCGTCAAAAAACGTTGTTTCGAGAAAAAGCGTTGAAAGTAGGTTTGGGTGACATAAATGCATACATTTAAAAAAAAATGTATTTCGAAAGGGTATTTATTAAGGGTAACAACTTTTATATCAACATCTATAATATAAATCTAGCAAAAAAAATCATGAAAATAGCCGTTTTTGGGTGTCTAAAGTGAGAAAACCCTTTAACATAGTATCCTAAAGTGCTTTTGGGAACACCGTACGTTTTAGCAGCTCATAGATAGAATTTTTCGTCGATTCTTTATCCCAGCCTTTCTTTTTAGTTTAGAAGCAATGGCGAAACTATAACAAAAACGAAAAACGACATCGAATTTGACATTTCACTAAAATGGACGGCAAAATATGGATGATCATGTAAAAATGCGCCTCATAATATCGCATATGCAATATTAGGCTCGCTAAAGTAGCCGATATTAAGATTTGCCATGGCCGAATATGAACGGTAATATTTTAGTACACATTGCTATTTTTGCGAACATTATATATTTATTAAGTAAAATAAATGCTATAGTCCATCAAAAACAACAAAAACATAAATCATTTGGACTTACCTCAATGAAAACAACACTTCTCCACACAACATTTTTTTGTTCACGCCAGCGAAAAGTAACGTCAACTGTTGTGTCATTCTTGTTGCTTGGCAACCAAAAGTTTAGCAGCGGGCGCATCTTGCACCTAGTTATTAGTGTATAAAATCAAAAACAAATGTCGCTATAGGAAAACTCGAGGTGTCCACTATCCGATATTAAGGCGGGATATACAAATGGACAGGAAAAAAATAAGCAATATTGAGCGATTTTCTAAACTAAGAAATAATTATTCTACAATTATCAAACTTTAGGTATACTTTAATAGTCTATTTAAGTATACGAAACAATTTTTTTAAATTAATTCATTATCAAAATGGCGGTGATGTGGCAGAGTGTTACAGCAAGGTCGCCGCGGGAGCTGCGTATCGGCGTGCAGTCTAGCATCCTGTAGACTTTGATTTGCAAAAAAAGTTCAAACATTTTTTTTAGTTAGAACATGTTTCTATGTGACGGTAATTAAAATGAAGAAAATGCAAATTTAAGACAATGGCACGCATTTACAAAAAAAATCAACATTTCACGCAACATTTCTGTAAAATGGGGATTAAAAATTATTATTTTTTTTCCATTTTTCAAATACAATTTTCGTCAAGTAGAAGGTACTATTTGAAACATTATCAATATTTCTACCAAGTTTCAACTCCACCGGCTTAATAGTTTTTGAGTAATCCTGCGCGCCAATTGAAATATTATCAATATTTCTACCAAGTTTCAACTCAATCGGCTTAATAGTTTTTGAGTAATCCTGCACGCCAATTCGATAATGTAGTTATGAGAAAAACGCATTTGAAGTTCACGCCCGCTTCGAATGCGAGCGGCGAGGCACAGCGTTGACAGGCTGTAACGTTTCAAGTTTTTCGAATTTCGCTTGGAAAATTTGGGATAATATTCTACATATATATAGTTCTATCGCTTAAAAAAAAGAATCGATTTTTCGATCGCAATAAATGTATGTACGGCCTTAAGGCCTTAGGCCACAGTAACGGGTATAAAATCATGTGCGAATTTAACAATTTTTGTTCGTATGAAAAAGTGATACACTCATAAAATTAATTACACTTCGATTTAGCATGAATATCGAGCTGTTAGAAATATATATATATATATATATATATATATATATATACATATACTTTTCGATGTACAAAATGGTCGACTACGGATATTTTCTTTTGTTATCTTTTTTTAGGCGCTCCGCGGCGTGACATTTAGCATCCACAATTTTTTACCTAGAACAAAAAACAAAAATTCTCGTCAATCTACATTAGAATACCTAGAGAAGTGCGTACGGAATTTAAAAAATATTGTTTTATTCAAAAGTTGTAGGTATTTGAACTTAAGAAATGAATTTTCAGTGAAAAATTTCGTTATAACTACTCATAAACTGCTCATAAAATAAAAAGTTTTCGATCAATCAGAAATTCCGTACGTATTTCTCTGCGAAATGTAATTAGGAACATAACTTTTAAATTTGGAGTAAATCGAGTGAAAATTGTTGAAGTTATTTGTTACGCCGATTGGAAAAAAGCTGTTTCGAGAAGTTTCAAATAGTCGGCCATTTTGTACATCGAAAAAAATAAAACATATTTTTTAACAGCTTGATATTCATACTAAATACATGTGAAATTAATTTTATGAATGAATCTATTTTTCATACGAAAAAAATTGTTAAATTTGCACATGATTTTATACCCGTCACTGTGGCCTAACCCCTTAAAGAAAAAAAAAGAAACCGATTTTTTTATCGTTATAAATGTATATCCCGCCTTAAGCAACTATCCGATATATGGTGCTTTTCCCCTCCCTAAAGAAAAAAAATTCCTTCATCGATCGCTAAAACGTCCGTGGATTTTGAATTTTTCTCTCAATCAGTAACAAACTAAAAACAGTTCTCAGCATTTTCATGAAAATCCACAAAATATTGTAACCTCAAGCATCGAAACACTCGCTATATTCGTGTCATTGCAAACATTCTCCACAAATTTCACGCTTTCTTAACGTAAATTGCTGTTGCGTCAAACCGTCCTGTCACTTGGCGCTCGGTGGAGGCCGCAAATTTGCAAGAACACGAGTCTGGCGCAGAGATCGAAGATCGCAAAGTAACGAGAGGCGTCGCAACGCGGTATATTGAGATTCCCGAAAACCGAGGAGTTATATCGTTACGGATGAAAAGCCGTCACTCCAGTACAGAGCGACTTCGAAAGATGAGATCGGAAGTTACGAAGGGGTTTCGAGTATGTGTCGCGAGAGAATCAAATTTCAGGATGGCTTTTCCTCTAAGACGTTCTCTCTCGTCTCTCGCTTCCGCTTCCTAACCCTCAACGAGATCGATTCTCGGGTTGCAGACTCCTCCAGTCTCGTCGTAGCTGACGTCGTCACCTGCAATTTCTATGCTTATATGAACATATATATATATATATATATATATATATATATATATATATATATATATATATATATATATATAATCTTACACGGCAAGAGATGAAAGCGGAAAGTTCATATATTTGTGTACGTATGTATATGCATCCGTTTGCATGTGTACGTATGTATATGCATCCATATATATATATATATATATATATATATTTATATATATATGGATGCATATACATACGTACACAAATATATGAACTTTCCGCTTTCATCTTGTGTGTGTGTGTGTGTGTGTGTGTGTGACCGAAAGTTCATATATTTGTGTACGTTTGTATATGCATATTTATTTATATATTAGTCAAATATTCAGAAACAAAAAATTCTCCGCAAAATTTCGGCCATTTTCAATACCCGAGTCGAAATTTTCGAGCCGCGTTCAACCCACAAAATGAAGGCGAGCAGAAATCGGCGTGAGCGGGTTATTGGGTATCTAAAGGAGGGTACAATGTTTGAAAGTACCATGCGTTAGAGCCTCCGATGAACCTCCGGCATGGCAGAAAGTAGACTTTTTGACTCAAAGGAGGTCAGGGAGGGTCACAATTGAACCTACGGAACCTCAGGTGGGCCTACTTCGAGCGCTCCCGCAGAACCTACTGCCCCCCCTTTCGGCCTACTGTACACGGCTAAACAAAAAAATTAATTTATATAGAATCTATTTAAATAAAATAGGTTTTTTTCCTTGTCTCCCAGCCTACTACGATCATATTTCTTTCAAATATATTTATATATGTTAATAAAGATGAGATTCAAATTAATCTTCATTTGCTTACAATGTACACTGTAAAGCTTAGTGTACTATATGCATAAAATATTTTGTAAATCGAAAATAATATGAACGCATTATTTGAGAGCTTTACTACAAGGATTTTTCATCGTTATTCGTCATTCCCTAGCCTTTGGAAATGATTTTTTTCGAAGAAAATATTTGCCCTATATGCGATTTGAACCTAGTCCTACCTACTCATAACTACGCGCCGCTGCCCCTATGCTACCGAGTGCTTATAACATTTTGGCCGCTGATATGGCATAAGAGACCAAATGAATACCTCCAAGTATTTGTTGTATCACATAAGCTATAGATTTTTCAAACGCACATACACACACACACACACACACACGCGCGCGCGCGCGCGCGCGTGTGTGTGTGTATGTGTGTGTGTGTGTGTATGTATATGTTTATTTATAGAAAATCAATCTATTTAATATCGTCCAATAACTACATATTTTATTTGATTCTAATAAATCTGTGATTCGGTTTCATCAGTTTAACATTTTCATCTGTTCAAAAAAACAATTTAGTCAAGTTCACTGAATGGATCTAGTTATTTTTTTTAAATTTACCTTAAATAAAATATTTGTAGAGTTAAGCATTTTTCTATTTGATTGAACTAATGGTCCATCTTTATTGTAACACTCATATCAAAGGGGCGGGGGTAGTGAAGGTGGAGAGAGAGGAATTTTATATATATATATATATAATAGGCGGGGGGTAGTGAATTCCTCTCTCTCCACCTTCACTACCCCCCGCCCCCTTGATATGAGTGTTGCAATAAAGATGGACCATTAGTTCAATCAAATAGAAAAATGCTTAACTCTACAAATATTCTATTTAAGGTAAATTAAAAAAAATAACTAGATCCATTCAGTGAACTTGACTAAATTGTTTTTTTGAACAGATGAAAATGTTAAACTGATGAAACCGGATCACAGATTTATTAGGATCAAATAAAATATGTAGTTATTGGACGGTATTAAATAGATTGATTTTCTATAAATAAACATTTTTTAAATCAATAATTTTAATAATGGAATGCAATAGGAAAAATTTGGTTCTATGAAAAATCTAGTTAATACAAATTTAAAAAAAATCGAATGGACGCGGTTAGTTAATATCATAATATTTAGCGGGAAAAAATAAAAATATGCTTCATACATACACGTGGAAATATTTTTTTAATTTTCGACGTGCTAAAAATGAAAACAAGGAAAAATCAAACATCTTATTTGAAATCGACGGTAATCGGCCGTCGCCATTTAACAACTCATTATTGAATAAACAAAAAAAAACAAAACGAACAAAAACAAAAAGAAAAAATCGAATGAGGTTGAATTCTAAACCGACAATTTCAATCCTTCAGAACATGAAATAGACTATAATTAACACCCTATCGTTCCATATAGAAATCAACATTATATGTTATTTAGATATACACTGCCAGCTAAAAGTTTTCGGACACTCCACATAATCGCAAAACTTTTGAGCGCTGGATAATTGCCAAATAATGTTAGAGTAATACAATTCATTTCATTTATTATTTCACGAAGATACTATAAAGATCTATATGATTAAGTAATTTCACAGAGCTTTATAGTATCTTCGTAAAATAATTATTATTCTACCATAAGTTTGCAATGATCCAAAGTGATATTAAGTTTTGCAGTTATCTGAAGTGTCCGAATACTTTTGACTGGTAGTGTATATTCGAATATATTAACGCAACCACATATTTCGAGTATTATATATATATATATATATATATATATATATATATATAAAGTATTATATAATATATACCGTCGCTTAAATGTTTGGATACACCAGTCGATATTTCTTGCTGCACTAAAAGTCACATAGCTTCGTAAAAAAAAGATAACCAAATTTACCGAACGACGTTTTGACGGGAATAAATTCAGCTGTATGTTGCTTTTCTGAAATATTTTTTTATCATTTTCTTTTCGACCCGGTACGCACTTTTATACGTGACTGATTTTCGGCTTTTTTTTCGACCATCAAGAATTGAACGCATGACTTATGGAAAAAAAATTGTTACGTTTATCCATGATGAACTTAAACGGGGTAGCAGGAACTTCATTTGCGTTTTTTATAAAGTTTTGTACAATTTTTTTCGCAATGTTATTTCATTTTTTGCTAAAAACACTAATTCTAGATAATGCAATGTAACTCAAGAACTAGAGGGCTTAAGAAGAAATGTCAAGAACGAAAAACGTCGCGTAAGCTTATACTGGATAGACTGGCATTTTTTAAAGAATTTTCCTGTGAGATTTTTCTCACAGGAAAATGCCTATTAATCCGATAGAATTGGAGTAAGACTGTATACACAAGCATTCTTTTATCAATTGCCTATAAAATAATAATAAATCGATATTGAGCAAATTTGATTGTTTTCGCATATTAATATTGGACTATTAATTTGATAAGGGGACGATGTATTTTTATTAATTTCGTATTATTTTCGTCACCGAACGGGTTACCGATCAGGTCACAATGGAATGATGATGGAGGAGATATCGAATTTGGGCCGAAAGCAGGTTAGGTGGGGTCGAGGCAACAGTTTGAGATTGAAAGCAGGTTGAGGAGGCCTGTGCTCTGCACGTTTCACTGAAACTGGGGGTCGAGAGAAGGTTTGGGAGGTCTAGCAGAGGCTACCCTGGGCCAAGAGGAGGTCTCTTCATGGCACTGGACTCGACAAATGAGGTTTCGTAGGTTCAACGGAGGCTGGCGGCTTATGTATTACAAAAGAAATGGGTCCTGCGAGGGTTCAGAGGAGGCTAAAAATTTCGACTCGGGTAGGCTGTTATTCAGTGAAAAGTGGTCGAAGAACAATGAAAAAAGCTTATTTCGGTTTATGGAGTTGGAACTCAACATTTTTTTATAGGCCATTACTGAAAAATCAGTAGAAAAAAAGAGTAACTTTCCACAAACTCACGGCCGGGGATACATTTTTTTACGAATTAATCTTCCAGGCGCCTTCAGATCGAACTTTTCTCTTTAATTTCATCGGCTAAAGAGAGAGAGGACCAGATACGATTTGATAGTAAAAAAGCGAGACGTTTTTTCTCTTCTTTTCTCTTCATTTAGAGCGCCGTTCATTCGGTGCTCCGTTATTTTTATCTCTCTTTTTCCGACTTTTTTCTGGTGCTTCGGCAGCTTCGAATTTGTTTTACCCACTTAGCAATGTCTTATTCAATCGAGGACGACAAATACTCGCCACCTGTGCAGCTGTTCTATCCACATATCTAACGCATAACTCCCGCCCCCACTGCTTGGGTTGCTCCGCTTCGAAGAGCACAACCCTGTAAAAACCAAGTGCGTTGTTTCGAAACGTTTCCCGTGTGTAATCTTGTCGCTCTTTTCAATACGGTAACTCGTGTGTTATTCATATAACGACACATCTTAGGCATATTGTTACGACCCACTTTTCGCGTGTAAACGCTTGTCGCCATTTTCGACGTGTTTAAAATGTGTTGTTGCCCAAATCAACACACTTTAAGCGTGTAGTTTTCGTACTTTATTGGGTTTACCTTTCTGCAACTTTCTACATGCTTCCACGCGTTTTGATTTGTACAACACACCTTTTTGTGTCCTTGTGGTCGCTTGGCAATAATATTATAACGTCAGGTACGTCTAATTCGTAAAATGAAAACAAATGAAAGTTTCTCCCTACTGGTGGTATATTCCGATGGTGCACTACCATATTTGATGGGTTCCAGCTCGCTTGAAACAAATTCCTGCGAAAAATTTTTATAGTCACTACCGAGTATCGAACTTACCTAAACCTATCTACTTCTACACCTTATGTACGTACGCTAACCATTGTGCTATCGGCTACATATATATAAATGTGAAATAGCTTCATTAATTACCTCGTTCGATGTAACAATACTATCTGTTTTTTTTAAATAATAACGCACGTAGCAACTAGCACAACGGTTGGCGTATGTACATAAGGGATAGAAGTAGCTAGGTTGGGTGAGGTTGAGGCCACGTATTAACGATAAAATTTATATGTATATATACATATATATATATATATATATATATATATATATATATATATATATATATATATATATATATAATTTCGGGTGTGCGGAAAAAAATCGATACTTTTTTTCGGTTGCATCCGCCAAAAAAGGTCAATTAAGGTGAAAAAATGAAGAATCCTCGAAGAAGAGCTCAAAAAAAATGATTTCGAATAGCGCATTGCATTTGAATATTTTCCATAAGAATAACCCAGGAAAATATTGGGATTTCTGAATGTGGTAGTGCAGAAAAAAATCACACAAAGATGTCATTAACCCATTCTCATGGAGAATCGAACGTCCATTTCTACAATTTGCATGGAATCGTTCTCAAAATATTTCTCTGGTACAAAAAAGAATCAAGTACGACAAGAAATATAAAAGAAACGACGTCCATCATTGATCGTGTTTCGAAAAGTTTTATTCAATGAATTTGGTTTAATAAGATAAAATTATTTGTTTTTACATTATAATGCTTGATAATCATCGTTCCTTTTTTTAAGAGTCTGTTTATTGCAATTAGGGTATTTCTGTCGATGATTTTGCACTATGCCCAATAAATATTGTAACTGCTCTTCGTTTTTTGTTAATGAACCGTTATATGATTCTATGAGTGACACCACGTTCGGCTACGTTATTAACGACTTTTGGATTAAAATAAAATCTAAGCAACTCAAATGAGTGGCATTTCCCGTGCAGAAATATGAACGGGCATTCCCGACTTGACGTCTGGCCCAGGCCTGGCTTGCCTCGTCCGATTTACCTAAGCCCTTTTTGTGGAACAGACTAGGAATATCACAAAACCTTTTCCTGAGGAGAACATTGACATTTCCTGAATTTTAAATCCCAACCTATTATTGAATAATACTTTTTGTGTCATCGAAGGTATTAATAATTGAATGTAATAATATGAGTACATTTATTGTAATTGTATACTCCGTTTTATCATCATATTATTTTCTTTAATTATAAGCGACACCTGACAATGCTATCATAAAGAATAAATTATGATAGTCAACGAAAATTATATGCTGATATGATGGAGGATATAATTACAATAAATGTGATCACATTATCACGGTGAATTATTAATATCTATAGTACGACACCGACGTTAATTTTTATCATTTTTCTTGTCCTCTATATATCAACAAAAGTAATTTTAAGGTTGGTTTTATCGACATTTCCTGGTCATTTACGGCTTGTTCTCCGGCCCGTTCCTGATCAGTTCCCAAGAAAGGGAACAGTGGATCGGGACCTAACCATAGACCCGTTACATTGCGAACCTATTCCAGGGTGGAAGGCCCGACCAGAGCCTGATATTATCTCGGGAAGGCAGATCAGGGGCAATACTTTTTCCCGACTCAAATTTCTACACGGGTTTCCGGCCATAATTCAATATTTACTCTAAAAAAATCATGAGGTAAATTGAATTGCTGGAAAAGAAATAAGGATTCTTGAGTAACGAAATCGCTTATGTCTTTTTTCAGCAACATTTCCCAATCATTTTTTTAAACAATTACTCACTGGGAAGGATTTTCGGATTTTTCTCGAGATTGCAGAGCTTGTACCATTTTTGCCTTCACACTTATCGGCACAGCATTGTCGAAAAACGACAACAATTTTCTCGTTAAAGTACCACAAGTGACTAGCTATTTTTTTAGAGGCAGCCTCCCCCGCCACAGGATTCACTTCGCAATAACGAATGAAATTTTGTAGCATTGACAGATCTTCATTTGGGGCCGAAATGGGGGAAAAATGTCGCAGTTTCCCGTTCGTGGCGCTAGTGTGAAGCTTGTAATCTTGCACTATGAGCTACCGCATGCTGCCGCCAGGTGGCAGCGTGTGCTATGGCGCGCACGTAGCTTAAATAATAAAATTTAATTTCAGACAGCGATACCACTTGAACGGTTGTTCTAAGCTAATTGTTCCCAGGAACTTTTTTTGTAGGGAATTCAATTCTCTATCAGAATATCTTAATGACATTTTTTTCTAAAGAGTTTTACTACGACGTTCAGAAGTGCCAATATTTTCCTGTGTTATTCTTATGGAAAGTATTCAAATGCAATATATATATATATATATATATATATATATATATATATATATATATATATATATGACCGAAAGTTCATATATTTGTGTACGTTTATATATGCATATTTATTTATATATTAGCCAAATATTCAGAAACAAAAAAATCTCCGCAAACTCACGGCCATGGATACATTTTTTTACGAATTAATCTTCCAGGCCCCTTCAGATCGAACTTTTCTCTTTAATTTCATCGGCTAGAGAGTTCTGTACGATGATTTGTCGCCGAGTTATCAGCTGTAAAAGCAAAAATGGAACTTTTGTCTTCAATGATTGACTACTCATGAACGAATAATCGTAGAGGAACTAGAAGGACGTTTTTGAAAACTTCTGTATTCAACTCCATGTTGTTTTGTAACACTTTTTTTTCATCTTGTCATATTTCATCTGTTTTTCATATGTATAGATATCTTGTATGCTTTCTTTCCTGAATTCCAACTTATACTCTTGCGGCTTTTTTTTCGTATTACCCTTCCCAAAATTGGACCCTTTCCGTTTCGTCCAGAGCTGTCTTAAGCTACAGCATACCGCATTCGCCAAGGCTATGGGGAAATCGTGAAAAACCTGTACCGGTACAGTCAGTTCCTTATTCTTCTGATTCTCTGGTGCACAGACTCTTGTTCAATTATCTACACCAACTTCTCAGAAGTATTGACTTTCCGCCCGCTGGTTGATGCACTATCCGGTGCACGACTAAGCGATTACCGCTCCGAGCAATGGCCAGGCACAACGCTGCTTAACTCGAAGGAGTTCCGGAGCCGAACCCCGACCGCCTATCCGCCAATGTCAGTTACTCACACACACATATACATACATACATACATACATACATACATACATACATACATACATACATACATACATACATACATACATACATATATATATATATATATATATATATATATATATATATATATATATGAGTAAAATCACGTGAATCCGGTGGACTTTTTCCCTGACCCCCGCCAATATGAATGATGTTTTAAAATCTGATTCCGTTGACTCTAAAAGACACTCGAAATTTTTGTTACATTTTTCTAAACAACCCTTTGTCAAAAGAAAAAAAAACCTCCGAAAAAAACGCCCCGATTTAAAAGTCTGAAAAAAATCCCAAAAATGCATGATTATATGTGAAAAATTCTAAGCTATCACCCTCAGTGGCAGTGTGATTTTTTCTGTGCTTTCTGAGCGATTAACGTAAATTAACATTGTGGGTATCAAAATATGTAAGGATTCGCCCGAAGTAAGCGGTTCTTCAATTGTTCGAATTTTTGTTAACGTTAATCGCTCAGAAAGCACAGAAAAAATCATACTTCCACTGCGGGTAATAGCTTGAAAATTTTTACATATAATCACGCATTTTTGGGAATTTTGTCAGGTTTTTAAATCGTGGGGTTTTTTTTCGGACAATTTTTTTTTAACTAAGCGTTGTTTCGAAAAATGTAAAAAAATCAGGGTCTCTTTTAGAGTCAATGGAATCAGATAAAAAAATAAATCGAATTGGCGGGGGTCAGGGAAAAAGTCCACCGGATTCACGTGGAATATCTTGTGTATATATATATATATTAGGGTGATTCGTTTCAGGGCAACTTTTTTTTTGACCCATCGTGCCCGAAAACCTTTAGTTGGTACCCAAAAACGAAGTTTCGTGAAAGGGGGGTGTTGTCAAAAAATATTTAGAGGTCGCGAATCAAAATTGAAGGTTTCCCGTTTGATTAACATTGAAAAAAATGGTTTTCTCACTATTAGTGTTACCATTCCGCGAATTTTGATATCGCGATATTTTCCAAGTGGGTTCTCATAGGAAATATGATACTCCACGATAAAGTTCATTGAGCCATGGCCGTAAATTCAACCGTTTCAGTGGCATCATTATTTCAAGTGAATACTGTGCAAAATATCTATTCAAACGGCTGTAACGCCTAAGCTATTAGATATATCGAAAAAAAAATTCAGATGAGAACTTTGTAGAGAAAGTAATTTTCTACAAAAAAGTCTTATAAGCCGAGCCCGAAAATTCAACTCTTTCTCAGCTATAGGTGGATAAAGTAAAATAAATAGATTTGTTTTTAAACAAAAACAAATCTATTTATTTTACTTCATCCACCTATAGCTGAGAAAGAGTTGAATTTACGGGCTCGGCTTATAAGACTTTTTTGTAGCAAATTACTTTCTCTACATAGTTCTCATTTGAATTTTTTTCGATATACCTAATAGCTTAGGCGTTACAGCCGTTTGAATAGATATTTTCATACAATATTCACTTGAAATAATGATACCGCTGAAACGGTTGAATTTACGGACATGGCTCAATGAACTTTATTGTAAAGTATCATATTTCCTATGAGAACCCACTTGGAAAATATCGCGATATCAAAATTCGCGGAATGGTAACACTAATAATGAGAAAAACATTTTTTTCAATGTTAATCAAATGGCAAACCTTCAATTTTGATTCGCGACCTCTAAATATTTTTTGACAACACCCCCCTTTTACGAAACTTCGTTTTTGGGTACCAACTAAAGGTTTTCGGGCACGATGGGTCAGAAAAGAAAAGTTACCCTGAAACGAATCACCCCAATATATATATATATATATGAGTGTGTGTGTGTGTGTGTGTGCGTGTGTGTGTGCGTGCGTGCGTGCGTGCGTGCGTGTGTGTGTGTGTGTGTGTATTAGGGTGTGCGGAAAAAAATAGATATTTTTTTTCGGTTGCATCCACCAAAAAAAGTGAATTAAGGTAAAAAAAGAAGAATCCTCGAAGAAGAGATAAAAAAAATTATTTCGAACGGCGCATTGCATTTGAATACTTTCCATAAGAATAACACAGGAAAATATTGGCACTTCTGAACGTCGTAGTAAAACTCTTCAGCAAAAAAATCTCACAAAAATGTCATTAAGATATTCTGATAGAGAATTGAATTCCCTACAAAAAAAGTTCCGACGAACAATTAGCTTAGAACAACCGTTCAAGTGGTATCGCTGTCTGAAATTAAATTTTATTGTTTAAGCGACGTGCGGGCCATAGCACACGCTGCCACCTGGCGGCAGCTCGTACTGCACAATTACAAGCTTCACACTAGCGCCACGAACGGGAAACCGCGACATTTCTCCCCCATTTTTGCCCCAAATCAATATCTGTCACTGCTACAAAATTTCATTCGTTATTGCGAAGTGAATCCTGTAGTAGGGGAGGCTGTCTCGAAAAAATTAGCTAATCACTTGTGGTCCTTTAACGCGAAAATTGTTGCTTTGTCGTTTTTCGACAATGCTGTGCCGATAAGTGTGAAGGCAAAAATGGTACAAGCTCTGCAATCTCGAGAAAAATCCAAAAATCCTTCCCAGTGAGTAATTATTTAAAAAAAATGATTGGGAAATGTTACTGAAAAAAGACATAAGCGATATCGTTACTCAAGAACCCTTATTTCTTTTCCAGCAATTCAATTTACCTCATGATTTTTTGAGAGTAAATATTGAATTATGGCCGGAAACCCGTGTAGAAATTTGAGTCGGGAAAAAGTACTGCCCCTGATCTGCCTTCCCGAGATAATATCAGGCTCTGGTCGGGCCTTCCACCCTGGAATAGGTTCGCAATGTAATGGGTCTAAGATTAGGTCCCGATCCGCTGTTCCCTTTCTTGGGAACTGATCAGGAACGGGCCGGGGAATAAGCAGAAAACGGCCAGGAAAGTAGTAGGGAGTGGATCGGGAACTGATCAGGAACGGGCTGGAAAACAAGCAGTAAATGACCAGGAAATGTCGATAAAACCAACCTCACAATTACTTTTGTTGATATATAGAGGACAAGAAAAATGATAAAAATTAACGTCGGTGTCGTACTATAGATATTAATAATTTACCGTGATAATGTGATCACATTTATTGTAATTATATCCTCCATCATATCAGCACATAATTTTCGTTGACTATCATAATTTATTCTTTATGATAGCATTGTCAGGCGTCGCTTATAATTAAAGAAAATAATATGATGATAAAACGGAGTTTACAATTACAATAAATGTACTCATATTATTACATTCAATTATTAATATCTTCGATGACACAAAAAGTATTATTTAATAATAGGTTGAGATTTAATATTCAGGAAATGTCAATGTTCTCCACAGGAAAAGGTTTTGTGATATTCCTAGTCTGTTCCACAAAAAGGCCCGGTTAGGTAAATCGGACGAGGCAAGCCAGGCCTGGACCAGACGTCAAGTCGGGAATGCCCGGTCGCATTTCTGCACGGGAAATGCCACTTATTTGAGTTGCTTAGATTTTTTTTAAATCCAAAAGTCGTTATTAACGTAGCCGAACGTGGTGTCACTGATAGAATCATATAACGGTTCATTAACAAAAAACGAAGAGCAGCTACAATATTTATTGGGCGTAGTGCAAAATCATCGATAGAAATACCCTAATTACAATAAACAGACTCTTAAAAAAAGGAACGATGATTATCAAGCATTATAATGTAAAAACAAATTATTTTATCTTATTAAACCAAATTCATTGAATAAAACTTTTCGAAACACGATCAATGATGGACGTCGTTTCTTTTATATTTTTTGTTGTACTTGATTCTTTTTGGTACCAGAGAAATATTTGGAGAACGATTCCATGCAAATCGTATGTTAGAGCAGAACATTCTCTACAAAAAAACCCCAAAAAGTTTTTTCGTAAAGCGAAAAATTCGATTTTTACAGCCTTTTGAATTATTTGTTTTCTATCAATTCAATTTCAGACAGCGATTCCACTTGAACGGTTGTTCTGAGCGAATTTTTCGTAGAAACTTTTTTGTTGGAAATTCGATTCTCCATGAGAATGTGTTAATGACATCTTTGTGTGATTTTTTTCTGACGGGTTGCACTACCACATTCAGAAATCCCAATATTTTCCTGGGTTATTCTTATGGAAAATATTCAAGTGCAATGCGCTATTCGAAATAATTGTTTTGAGCTCTCCTTCGAGGATTCTTCATTTTTTTACCTTAATTTATCTTTTTTTGGTGGATGCAACCGAAAAGAAAGTATCGATTTTTTTCCCGCGCACCCTAAATTTTATATATATATATATAAATGTGAAATAGCTTCATTACTCCCCTCGTCCAATGTAACCATACTATTCCTTTTCTTTACGAGAAAACCACAAGTAGCCGATAGCACAATGATAGCGAACGTACATAAGGTGTAGAAGTAGATAGGTTTAGGTAAGTTCGATACCCGGTAGTGACTATAAAATTTTATCGCAGGAATTTGTTTCAAGCGAGCTGGAACCCATCAAATATGGTAGTGCACCATCGGAATGTACCACCAGTAGCGGGAAACGTTCATTTGTTTTCATTTTACGAATTAGACGTACCGGACGTTATAATATTATTGCCAAGCGACCACAAGGACACAAAAAGGTGTGTTGTACGCGTGGAAGCGTGTAGAAAGTTGCAGAAAGGTAAACCCAATAAAGTACGAAAACTACACGCTTAAAGTGTGTTGATTTGGGTAACAACCCATTTTAAACACGTCGAAAATGGCGACAAGCGTTTACACGCGAAAAGTAGGTCGTAACAACACGCCTAAGATCGTCGTTATATCAATAACACACGAGTTCCTGTATTAAAAGGAGCGACAAGATTACACAAGGGAAACGTTTCGAAACAACGCACTTGGTTTTTACAGTGTTGTCCTCTTCGAAGCGGAGCAACCCAAGCAGTGGGGGCGGGAGTTATGCGTGAGATATGTGGATAGAACAGCTGCACAGGTGGCGAGTATTTGTCGTCCTCGATTGAATAAGACATTGCTAAGTGGGTAAAACAAATTCGAAGCTGCCGATGCACCAGAGAAAAGTCGGAAAAAGAGAGGTAAAAATACCGGAGCACCGAATGAACGGCGCTCTAAATGAAGAGAAAGAAGAGAAAAAAACGTCTCGCTTTTTACTATCAAATCGTTTCTGGTTCTCTCTCTCTCTCTTTTTCTGTACTAATTTTTGACGTTTACATATTGCGCAAAAGATTCACCTTCGACGCCCAAGAGACCACATTTTCGTCGTTTCTTTTTTTTCTGTTGATAGGACAGCGTTGAAATAAAAGGGCCGGGATCTAGCAGTGTCGGCACATTCAAACCTCAACCGTTTGTTGTTCTTCGTCTGCACGAGTAGTTTTTTTTTTATAATTGTACCTTCTTCGTGGATTTTCTGGCGTACCGACAGTTGGGTAAGTGTACAGAGCCAGCTCGGAAGGCCTGTATCGGCTATGCGTGAGTTGCGAGTTTTGCGTCTGATTTTAACTGGTGCCGCAATGAAAATCCGACGGATTATTAGGATTAGTCATTGCCGCGGTAATTGGCTACGTGAGACCGACACGTTGGTTATTTCCGCGCTCATGGATGACGGTAATAAGAATTATTATTGTCATCGATAAGCGCGACGGTGGGTAACGAGGAGCCGATTCGTTGGCTATTGGCGGGGTAATACGGCTAACGAGAGGCCAATTCGTCAGCCGTTACCAGGGTAATTGTACAGTTGAAAGGCGATCTTCCGTTTATAAACGCGCTAATTGGTTGTGGAAATGGAAATAGTTGGTTATTATCCGGGTCCAATGAATGATAATGAAAATCCGAGTAATCGGCCATCAGCAAGCTAATCGGCCGACAAGACGAAACCGGTTATTATTTATTGCCGCGTTGAACGAGTAGTGGAAAGGCCAATTATTGGCTATTGCCGCGTCAACGACAAGTTTTACAAACGTGAATAATGATTTGTTACCGCGGTAATGGATTTATGGAAATTTGAATGATTATTAATTACTGCGAGAATGTGTAATGGAAGTGCGATTAATCAGCCATCACCACGTCAGTGTCTAGCGCGAATGCGTTTTATAATGAATAGCTGGGCTAATGAGTAACGGCGATGCTAATTATTGATGATTACCGGTACACTGAGAAAAAAAACCAATCGAATCAAAAAAATATATTGGTTGATTCAAATAAATGTCTGATCGCGGAGTGCCACCGATAAATAAGATTGTTACAATACTATAAAATATTGGAAAATGTGATTGATTCAAATAACATATTATTTTTATTTGAAAATATCTTCTGTTCTCTGAATATCTACATTATCCTTCAAATAAAATAATATTATATTGGAATCATTCTATATACAACCCGTTGATGTATGGATGAAATAATTAAGCGGTTGCTTCAACATTTTTTATTTCGTACAAAAATATAATCAATAGAATGAATTATTTATTTAATACATCGAAACGAATATGCCATGAGACGTAAATTTTTCAATTTGTTTTAAATTTTTTATAAAAAGTGAGCCTTAGAATGATCATCCACGATAATAGTGGAGAGAATATCAGATATCCAATGGAATATCCATGGAGAGAATATCAGATATAGTACAGTTGTGCTGTCGCTGAAAAAACCTGGAAGCGGAGAAAACTAGAAGAAGGCTATTTAGTTGAGAGGTGATTTTGTAGGTGCAGCGGGTGCTAAATCCAAGTTTGCCTAAAAATCGGGGTACAGCGTTTTTTTAGGGTATGAAAGGAGATGGGGGTGGATTAATGCCAAACTACAACCCCTACGAGGTCGGCGCCGTGAGACAAAATGTGCAGAAAAATCCGGGCTTTAGTTTTGTCTACAGCGCCGAAGTCGTGGAAGTTCATTTTGGGGGTGACAAAGTGGGGTGACATATTGAACAATCAGTTTTAATTAAATAACTCTTTAGAAAAAAATCGTACACTTTTTGTTCAAATGAAAACGTTGTAGCCCTTGGAAAGACGCGTCGATCGAGGATTTTATCATCACTCTCCGATGATATTTTCCCCCCCAAAAATGGTTAAAAAACAAACGAAAAAATTATTTATTGAATAACTCAAAAACAGTCGGTTTTTCGGGTATGGTTCAAATGTACGAAACGTAGAGAATAATTTTCTCTATATTTTCGTTGCTATGGACCACCCTTGAATTTTGATTTTCCAACCCCTCTCGGGGGTTGAAAATTGAAAATGAAATTCTGTGAAAACTATTGACCTCACGGATTCGCCGCTGTGGAAGAATTTGTAGCTTGAACCCTCAGCTACATTTCTGTCCATAGCGCCAAACTCGTATCTCTTTATTTTCGGTCAATAGTTTTCCCAGAATTTCATTTTGAATTTTCAATCTTCTGAGAGGGGTTCGAACAAGCAAAATTCAAGGATGGCCCAAAGGAACGAAAATATAGAGAAAATTATTCTCTACATTTCGTACATTTAAAGTATCTCCGAAAAATCGATTGTTTTTTAGTTGTTTAATAAACAATTTTTTTGTTAATTCTTCAACCATTCTTTTAGGGGTGAAGACATTATTGGAGAGGGATGATCGAATACTCGATAGACGCGTCTTTTCAAGGGCTACAACGTTCCTATTTGATCAAAAATTGTATGAATTTTTCTTAAAGAGTTATCGAATGAAAACTGATTTTTCAAGATTTCACCCCACTTTTTTACCCCCAAAATGAACTTCCATGACTTTGGCGCTGTGGACAAAAATAAAACCCGGATTTTTCAGAACATTTTGTCTCCCGGCACCGACCTCGTGGGGGTTGTAGTTTGGCATTAATCCTCCCCCATCCCCTAAAAAAACCTACCCCCCGATTTTTAGCCAAACTTGAATTTCGCACCCGCGGCACCTACAAAATCACCTGTCAAAAAACTAGCCGTCTTCTAATTTTTTCCGATTCCAATATACAGCACGACTGTACTAATATTCAACTGGTAAAAACAGATACTATGCTTTGATCTTAGCCACAGGCCAAGAAGCGATACTCTTTAGAGTTTCTCCGGCGTTCCAGTAGATTTTCGGTCCGCGCAACGATTACGAGAAACGAGCGCGCGTGCGGCTTCTAGCGATTACTCCGAGAACTACGGGTTTCCTCACACCTATAATTTCGGTGGCGCTCGGTCATGATTTGGTTGAATTTTTTCAACCAAATGCACAATAAGCAAATTTTATTTTCGCATAATTTTTTAACCAATTCAGACATTAGCTTAATATTTTTCAATCAAAATATTAATATTTTAACGAATAATGTTCTTGAAAATCACTATCGGATATGGTGAAAAAAATAAAATAACATATTTACTCAATAGAAATTTTATCTGATTCAAACGAGCGAAATTCAATTTTTCTTGTCGACTCGAATCAACAATATTCATGTTATGAATTGAAAAGCTTTTTTTGTTCGTTGCAGAAAATGCATTCAAAACTATATAATTTCTTCACGATAATTTTTTAGATAGTTTCAATAATATATTGTTCTCGGCTAACAATATATCTTTTGAATGGAAAAAAAAACGTTTGACTGTATCATGTTATTAAAGTCAATACCGTTTTGTTTGAACTAATAAATTCGATTATTTACGCCAACAATTTTACAATTGAATCAACGAAAGTTCATTCAATAACACCACTGATGTTGGATCAATGATTTTTTTCTCAATGTAACGACTAGTGCGACTCGTTAGCAATTACCGGATACGTACGCGACCAATCGACTGTGTAGCGTTAATTGCCGATGGATGAGTAAACGATTATCGATTGCTATTCTTACTCTTCTTTCATGTTCATTTGTTCATTTGGAATTCGGGCCGTAACAGAATTCTACATTGTCGGAACACACCGGGTAGACGAAATGTTCGCGCGCTTATTGCTGATCGCGCTCGTCGGCTGCGCCCTCGTACAGGCAAGTTTTTTTTTCTGCTATTTTACCTTTTCTCTCTTCGACATGCGTTTTTACGCCCAAAAATGCCCGAAATATCGTCCCCATCGACTGTCTCTCTATCTATTTTTTTCTCTTTCACGTTCAGGCGACGCCTTCAGCCAAGAGGAGCAGACGAGCAGAGACGGACTACTCTGCCAGCATTGTGAGTAACGAAATACAAAAAAATGTTAATAAGGAAGAGCTGGGGGGTGGGGAGAGAACAAAAATGGAACAAAATGGAAAAGAAAGTAGAAGAGGTACGAGGCAAAAAAAATTACAATAATAAGCAGGAGACATTTCGACATTTTACAATTTATCAAACAAAAATAAATTAATCAAACGAATTGTAAAAATACATACAAGTTTAAATGATCAAATAAACATAAGGGGCCATTCATAAAACACGTGACGCAGTGAGAGGGGTGGGGGGGTTAGGCAAATCGTCACACTTTGTCACAGGGGGGCGGGAGGGGGGTCAAGCAAAAGTCACGAGACGCTATAAGCGTATTAAATCTGGAAAAGGGCGATACTGAAACACTGAAAATTTTCTGTACTGCCCACCCAAAGTTTCGACTACGAGGAAGTCGCAACTTCTCTGATATCGATTGAGACTCATCTGAACCATCCTCGGGAACACATTGCATTCTAGGTGCATCGTGATAAAGATTATCAAATGATTTATTGTTGATGTTACATAACATAAAGAATATATTTCTTACTACGGGGGTCATCCATTAATCACGTGAGGTTTTTTAGGCCACCTTTAGAGCCCCCCTCGCCCATGGAGATATGTGGTGAGGTTCGTGGCTACACCCCCTCCCCCTCAACAACACGTGTATTTTTTTAATAAGAAATGTCAGACGGAAGTGTCAGAGAGTGTGGTATCGTATTATGAAAAACGAAATAATAGTACAGTCGTGCTGTCGCCGAAAAACCCCGTAATCGGAAAAAATTAGAAGAAGGCCAGTTTTTTAACAGATGATTCTGTAGGTGCCGCGGGTTCTAAATCCAAGTTTGCCCAAAAATCGGGGTGTAGAGTTTTTTTAGGGGATGAAGGGGGATGAGAATTGATCAATGCCAAACTACATCCCCCACGAGGTCGGCGCTGTGAGACAAAATGTTCAGAAAAATCCGGGCTTTATTTTTGTCCACAGCGTCAAAGTCAGGAAAGCTCATTTTGGGGGTGAAAAAGTGGGCTGAAATATTGAAAGATCAGTTTTAATTCAATAACTCGTTGGGAAAAATTCGTACAATTTTTGTTTAAATGGAAATCTTGTAGCCCTTGAAAAGACGCGTCGATCGAGTATTTGATCATCCCTCTCCGATAATATCTTCGTCCCTAAAAATATTGTTGAAATATTTTTTAAAGTTCGTTTAGCATATAACTAAAAAACAATTGAATTTTTGAGTATGGTTGAAATGTATCAAATGTAGAAGATAACGATTATCGGACGAAATTTTTCACTTTCCAAACATTTGCCTAAAAAATGCAGTTTTGAGAAAAACGCTGCACAGCCGCCATTTTGAAATTAATCGCTTCAAAAAAAT
Source organism: Ophion slaviceki (assembly GCA_944452715.1). Lineage (NCBI taxonomy): Eukaryota > Metazoa > Arthropoda > Insecta > Hymenoptera > Ichneumonidae > Ophion > Ophion slaviceki. The sequence continues at coordinate 23,718,874 of OX101789.1, forward strand.
TATTGTATACAGTCACTGTATACAATATGATGTACTGTATGACAAACACCCTTTTTTGTAATCTCGATTTATTTTGTAGTTTTTCTGAAAAAAAATCCCCAAAAAGCCTATTTTTCAGCCTCTAGAGTGGCCTAAGGCCGTAATGGACGACCCCACGTATAAATTCTCCGTTTTTGTATATTACATATATATTTACCTAAAGTAAACAATATAAATTGTTCGTTCTAAAATAGCTTATTAAAATGGTTTTAGTACTTCACTTGCTTCTTTTTGTTGAAAGAAAAACGAGAGCAGCAGGGGAGGCGGGCTCCATGTCACGTAATTTTCAGGAGCGGCAGGGGGGGGGGGGGCAACGGCACCCGTCCCGAAATGTCACAGAGGGGGGAGGGGGGTCGAATATTGATAAAATTTGCGTCACGTGTTTTATGAATGGCTCCTAAGGGATGAAACGTTATTTGTTCTTTTGTTCTCTACCGAAATGCAAACGCATCGATGATGCTACTGAACACCTTTAATGTTTGTGTGTTATGCGTTCGCAGGGGACCGGTTTAAGCGGCTCGACCCTAGACACCTCGAATACCCTAGACACGGTAAGTAAAACTTTATGGAGTTTTGGAAGACAGCGGAATAAAAAAAGACGGAAAATCGGTACTGTAGGAATCTTCGAATTTTACAGTTCGCTTCTTCCAACACACTTGCACATATCTATGTATCATTTAATTTCTTAACCATCATCAGTAACTAATTGAGCTCTTCAATTTATTTTTATCGTAACGATTAATCAATCGATATTTTCAAATCAATTTATATATATATATATATATATATATATATATATATATATATATACCGATCGTTTTTTGTTGTTTCTCTATTTCCATACAAAACGCGAAAAAAGCGCGCCCACATCTCTATATCGATTTATGCATTTTTTTGTTTTCCTTTGCGTTTGACAGTCGCAATTTCTGGCTGATATCACGGATTCATCTGGGGCCCTCGTGAGTATAGGCACTATGTATAATAGACGCTCCGGTATAGAGATATACGCTTGCGATAATTATTGCGGATATGGATGAGGAGGGACCAGGCTGAAGATGGGAGTCGGATAATTGGATATTCGAGTTTTGAGTAAGGTGATTGTTTTCATTTCGCAGGTCAATTCGGGCATCAACGGTGCCGGCAATATATTCGAGACGGTAAATATCCCCCCCCGTAACCCCAATTGGAAACTTTGTTTGAAGGGCAAGTTGAGGCAATGCGTCGAAGGGAGCATACACGGTAGCGTGACGGAAAAGGGGAAAAAATCTTGGCAATTGTTGGCAATCAATATCAAGAATAAATCAATATCTAGTCAATATCAAGAATAAATCGTTAATCAAGAATAAAAAATATCAAGAATAAAAATCGAAATAAACGGAGATTTGTTCGCTCCGAAAAAAGATGAGTTCAAACAAAACGAAATTTATTCGTGAAAACAGATGTGCTATATCGTTTTTTTCTATAATTTCAATTATAGCAGAGCGACTTTTGGGTGTTTGCCCTCTGCCACGTTGCCCTCTTCGCCGGTTCGCGTTAGTGAGATTAAGGGGCTTTACCAGTGTGAACCCTCAAAATTTGGGTAGTTTTCGGGAATTCTTTGGAAGAAAAGTACTCCATTAAATGTTTCGGAAAATTAAGAATATATTTGGCTATATTTGACCTTTATTACATAATTTTTTCATATAAAAATATTGAGATGGAAGCGACTTATGCGCTGCCTTCGGAGGCGCCAAAAAAAAAAGTTTCTCCACTGCTGACATGATTCTGGTCGATTCAGTAGCTGAAACCGAAAAGGGAACAAATGTCGTTAAACTGGAAGATATTTCATGTACAATGACGTAGGATTTTCGAAAAATATCAAAATCTAACAAAATGGCGTAGTTATGAAAAAATGTCTGTTTTCTTGCCTATCAAATGGTCGTTTTTTGCAATGCCAAATCGTTAATTTTCATCCAATCAGAAATATCCTACCTCATTGTAGAGTAAATATATTCAAGAGTCCTGAGTTTCAATTTCATGTCAATCGGTTAATTGCTCTTTGAGTTACAATGTCAGCAAATTTGAAAAATCTCATTTCGAGAAAAACGCGTTTAAAGATTTAACTGTCGATTTTTGCAAGATAAAATGATATTGATATAAATGATATAAATGATAATGATATTCTTGAAAGTATAAACTGTCGAAAAAGGCAAAAAAAATCGATTTTTTTAAGTGTCACACAGTACAGCCTCTTAACGAGAGTGACTTGTTTCTAGATACTGGACGGTGCCGGAAATGCGGCCGCCGGAGGACTCAATATCGTAAGTGTACAGTCATACACGCATAAATATATTGCGGATAGACGAGTTCCATCGTGAAATTAAGGTTGTTATGGGGTTAAGTCAACATGTTACCACCGAGCTGAATTTTTTTCTGGACCTTTATAACTTCTATGCTGATCATCCTGTGCAGTTTGAATACGATCCACAGTACCGTTTTTGAGGAAAAAAACATCGACGTATTTCGTGGGCTAATTACATTACGCTTGTGGAAAAGTCCCGATCATTTTTCAGTACATTATTAATATATGCTAAGTGAATGTTACCACGGAACTGAAAAAATAGGTACGGTTCGACTAATTATCGGACTAACCCTTGATACCGTGAAAATGACGATTCACAGTACCGCTATACGTTATATATGTATTAATGTTTTTGATAGAGAATTCGAGCGAAAATCAAGCACAACAAATATTAGACTGTGCAATCATGGCAACGTAGTAGACAGGACAAATGCCACCCATCTTATCGGAATTCGGTAATTATGCCCGGGAACCTCAAACTACTCGGTCAGGATAATTAACAACGAATATTATTGGTACTTATTCGCTTAATGAGTAATAATTATTTAATAGTAATTTGATAACTATATTCAGAAATTATACAGCCAAACACTTCTAGGCAAGGACAAAGAACGCGGATTTTTTTCCCACATACATTTTTTTAGAATATCGGAAATTCATTAACGTTTTTGATTTCTTCGAGATTATAGATAGCTTTAGTTAACACTGTTTCTTTGCAACGGAATTTTTTTTACTTGGACCGATATTCATTTTTAACAGCTTCTTGGGCCGATATTCAGGTTACAATCGGGGCGCATATGTCTCTAACTTCGCGACACTTCTGCCAACCTGTGCATTATGATATATAACAATTTACAATGTTGCCATTTCGTTTCGCGTTAATTGAGCGAGAAAAAGTTATAGAAAATAATTATACAAAGTAATGGAAACACTTGATGTAATCACCGAATGTTCAAAAATGCATATTTTTACAAATAGATTTAGAGAAATACTTCGAAAAAGTACGTTTACTAGGACGATTATTTGAAAGCTAACAAGTCAATCGGCTCCGTGCATAAGCATAGGGGGCTCCCCTCGTACATCACCCCCGACGGCTAAATCCCATAACAACCTTAAGCGACGATGAAAAATGCAAACGACACGAATAAAGAAAAGCGTTGCTCTTTTATTTTAATTTGTTTTTCGTTCCATCGCTATATTGTAGTTGGGGACGGGTATTCGAGGTGTGGTGAACGCTGGCTCATCGGTAAGTCGTGATATTTTCCGAATTTCAAATTCGAGGGGAACCAAAAAAAATTAACCTAAAGCGAAGAAAAGAGAGAAGACAGTAGAGTAAAACGCGCCCCAAGCAGGATTAAGGGGTTGTTTCTTTTGAAGGGCGAAAAAATAAACAAAAAATATCATTTCCTTTTGATTCGTCGGTGGTGAACGGAGCAGCGAATATCGCAGGCATCGGCACTGACTTGCTAAGCTTTTCTTCCTTTCTTTTCTGTAAACTTTGCGAGCAAGTGTCGTCGGCATAAGGACATTAAAAAAAAACCTATAACTGTAATGTATTTTTGAAGGAGTGTGCAACATTTTAATTTTGAGGGAGAAGCAATAAAACAAAGAAACAGAAAAATATCAGTATAAAAGAAGGAAAGGATTCGAACACAATTCGCGTTCGAAATGCGAATTGACAGTTGGCGAAAGTCATTAGAGGCAGAATTGACGTTCGAAGAGGGGTTCTTGTAACACACACACCCACACCCACACACACACACACACACACGCGCGCGCACACACACACACACACACACACACACACACACACACACACACACACACACGCACGCACACGCACACGCGCGCGCGCGCGCGCGCACACACACACACACACACACACACACACACACACACACACACACACACACACACACACACACACACACATGTATTGTAACGGGTCGGAATTTGTTACAATAAATTTTATTTGTTCGGGACTCGATCAGGGAAGAAATTAGTTTAAACTCTTTGTTTTGGAGGTATTTGGTAATAAAATTACATTTATTCAGTATTTTTGACTCGATATAATGAAAAAAGTTTGCTGTGTACAAGTGTGGTATGTTGTTTGTGTTTCTAAAGTGTTTTTTGTGTGTCTTAATGTATCGCGTCTCGGTCGGTACAATACTCGAGTTGTGGACTCGCTCGGATGGTAAATGTGCTTGAACCCGATAGCTTTACCGTCGGTTGGTAATTTTTTTCCCCCTCTCCTATGTGTATTGGCGCTCGCGGCGCGCGAGAGATATGGCGCGCTTTTGCCTGCGGCACGCGGAGTCTGCTGGGCACCTTTCCCTAGATCGCGTGTGGCGCTGTCGGTCGCGGTCCACTTTCCCTAGCGGTATCGATTGTGGCGCGCTTGGTCTCGGTACGGCTTGCTATCCCCTCTCTTCCGACTGTCGCTCGTTGCGCACGGTGCCGAGCGCGCTCTCGTGCTACCCGCCGTCCCTGGGTCCCCCCACTCTATCGACTCACGACGCGGTGGATCGCGGCGCGCTTTCGACTAACGCGCTACGGCGCGCTTTCTCCTAATTACTCCCCGTGAGCGTAATCGATTATCGCGCATCGGTAATCGATTACTCTAACTGTGGCTGACGCCGTCGGATGGCGCCACGTACCCGCTTATGATAATGTTACCGCCTGAAAAAAAAACACTGGATTCGCTAAGGAACGACGCTGAGCCGCAGGATCGATTCTCTCAGAGAATTTGGAAAACGGGCGTTGTTGTTGTTGAAAAAAGGGAAAAAAAGATCGACCCTTGAAGGAAGGCATCCACAGATTTTAGTACCCACCTCATAAAAAAGTCATGCAATCTAGCATACTTGAACGAGGCACGAGTCGACATAACCTCGCCTTCTGGCGGGAACGAGCGTCGGCACGAATGAAAAAGACTTCGATGGTTTCGCCGCAAACATAAGCAGTACTCAAGAGGAGGACTTCTCGATAACTCTAGAATGGGTTAAAGACAGGGAGAGAAGAAAAAGAAGAATTTCTGATGAGCTCAGCACCAAGGAGGAAGACGGAAATAATTCGAGAAATGCAGTCGACATCCAGGTTGGTACCATGGATGGCAATAACAAGGAAAAGTATATAAAAAACAAAAATGAAAACGAAACAAAATACGGAAAAGAATTCAGGACGAATAGCACTACCAAATTTGGTACTGCTATTCTACCAAATTTGGTAGAATAGCACTACCAAATAGACTATACCAAATCAGCACCAGCAAACGAGGCAATATCGAACATCAACTCGGACTTCCCAGTAGGTAAAACGCCCTTGAACAACAGCAACAGTGACGGTACCCTTTACGACAAAAAGGACAAGGCTCCGTACCTACTCCACGTAAAAGTCGCGTCCAAAGATCAAACCACAAAATCACTTCCCATCTTGAAAATATACCAAAAACTTTATAGATCCAACATCAAATATGAGGCCCTGGAGAACTATGGCAAAAACGAATGGATCCTCACATTCAACTCACGCGACGAGGCAAACAGAGCGATATCGAACCAGTTTCTTGCTGAACTGGAGCTGAAGACCTTTATCCCAAGCTATGCACGCTCGCGTAAGGGCAAGATCTGGGATGTTCCAGAAGACATTTCCATCGATGATCTCAAGGACGCTATCTCAGTAGAAAACAAAGACGTAGATATCTTGAACATCCGTCGCCTCCCGCATCGATCGGTCATCGATGGACGAACAAAGTGGATCGATGGGGATGCGATTTGTGTAGAATTCAGAGGTAAGGCCCTGCCCGAGACACTCTATATCTGGAGAGCCCGGGTTACGGTAGTTCCGTATGTTGAAACAGTCACCGTCTGCTATGGGTGTGGTGGATTTCGGCACCCCAAAAAGTACTGTCGCAAGGCTCCGCGCTGCTTGCACTGCGGAAAACCTCACCATCTTGAGGAAGGGCAGGAGTGTGAGGCGGAAGCATACTGCATCAACTGTGGAGGCAACCATCGGACGCTTGACAATAAATGTCCAATGCTGCTTAAGGAACGGGAAATTAACCGCATCATGGCTTTTGACAATCTACCGTATCTCTACGCAAAAAGAACGCACAAGAAGCCTACATCACAGCAACTACGACAAACAGTACCAACTAGAACGCAGGAGAATTTCCCACCACTTCCAAGCGGGGGGAGACCACAGCCAATGAAATCGCATGAACCGCGTTCAGCTGAAGATATGGACTTGGCTCACACAAAGGGCAATACGTCGACCCAGGCCTGGCCAACGCGTAGCCGAAACGGAGTACAGGATCGAGACAACCAACAAGACTATTTCATCGAAGAGCTTTCGGCACAGGAGGGAACCCCACCTGGGGAAATCCTGGAGGGCCTTCGAGATATTCTTCGGACACTGTTAACCGACAACAATGCCGCTCTACTAGTGGAAAGGATAAGAAAAACCATTAACCTTCATATTCAACACGACACATAATAACTCGACGCCAAGGTTCAGAATCGTGCAATGGAATACGAAGAGTATCAAACAGAAAATATCTGAACGTCAATACAACTCACGCTACTTTGATGTCCTGCTGTTGTCAGAAACTTGGCTTACAGAGAAAGATTCGTTCTACCTGCGAGGATTCGATGTTGTACGGAAAGATCGTCTTGGTCAAAGAGGCGGAGGAGTCGCTATTGCCATCACGGGCTCACTGAAATACAGAGTAATTGGCAATCTCAAAGATTGTAATAAGAAAATAGAGGTATGTGGCTTGGATCTCGATCTCAAAGACGGAAAACTAACGATTGTGTCCTGCTATAGACCGCCAAACGGTCCAGATATTTACGTACACGAATGGATAGACTTCTTTTCGCAATTTAGGGATAGATTTATAATAGGGGGTCACTTTAATGCCCATCACTCAGCATGGGGAGATCTGCGTGATTGCCCTATTGGAAAAAATATAATTAATGGTATTGAATAGCTCGACGTCGCGATTCTGAACGACGGGCAGCTTACGTTTCACAGCGGTGCTTATAATTATCAATCTGCGATAGACCTATCTTTGGTTGACGACAAATCACTATTCTCAACACCTGGTCGGTTAACGACAGCTCATGTGGTAGTGACCATTTCCCGATTCTCATAGAGTTCGAGGGTCTTACGATTTCGAATGTTAAACATAGACCATCTAAAAGAATTTACACACAGACGACCGACTGGAGCGAATTCTCAAATCTTATAAAATCCAGGATAGATAGCATGATTGATTGGACTGCTACAGAAGTTGGTACTCAATCGAAATATTCATCTTTTATCCCCCCAATAGAGGACTGCATAAAAGAATGCACGCCCGGATCGAACAGGTCGACACAGAAGACCCGACATGCCCACATTGATTCTCGCCCATCATGTCCGTGGTGGAACAAAGAGTGCGATAAGTTGATCAGAGTTAGAAAAGCTGCTTTTTTGAGCTTTAAATGTTGCCCAACGCGGATAAATTTTTTAGCCTATAAACGAGCCGAAGCTACAGCAAAATGCGGCCTCCGTAAGATTAAGAAAGAAAACTTTATACAATTCTGCGAAGGCTTAACCAAAAATACAAATCCCACCTACCTATGGAGGAAAGTTAAAATTTTCAAAAATAGATTCAACTACCAAGATAACGCGAACGAATACAATGAAGAACTTAGGAAAAATGTGACCACCATGATAGAAAAACTTTGCCCACCCTGGTCTAAAGTCTCGACTCCATCTTTTATCAACCACGATCAGGACGATTTTTTGAAGCTACCGTTCTTAAAAACCGAGCTGGACTTCGCTATATCTAATGTCAACTTGAAATCGAGCCCTGGCGAGGATAGAATCGATTATAAAATTATTACGATGCTCCCTAACAAAGCAAAACTCATACTCTTAAACCTGTATAACGAAATTTTCGCTACCGAATCGTTTCCGGAGGAATGGGATAGATACATTATCTTCTTCATCCCAAAGGGGGACAGCTCCAAACTTAGACCGATTTCTCTGGCTTCGTGTCTTTGTAAGATGTTGGAAAAAATGATCAACCATAGAATAAGCTGGTGGATGGAATATCACGGGAAGCTACCGAAATCTCAGTTTGGCTTTCGAAAATCGAAGTCATGTATGGATAATCTAGCTCTATTATCAGCAGATACCGTTAAGACATTTCAATCAAAGGGAGTTGTACCTGCAGTATTTTTGGATATTCAGTCGGCATATGACGATGTTCTGGCAGATGTATTGATAAACAAACTTAAGGAACTCGGATTTCCCAGCACTATGTTGTCCTTCATTTTCAATCTAACTTCTTCGAGATCGCTGATGTTCAGGTTCGAAGATATTGATGAGGTGCGTTGGTCCTATAAAGGACTTCTCTAAGGAAGCGTCTTGAGTCCGATACTCTATGCGATATATGTTACCAATCTAAAAAATGTGCTAGATCCTCGGTGTGAGGTAATTCAATGTGCAAATGATATAGTAATTTACTCTACGGTCCAACCCATTGAAGACTCTATCCAGGGCATTCGCAGGTCTCTTCAAAACCTTGATGAACAATTAAACCAATTGGGCCTGACTTTAGCTCCTGAAAAGACCAACTTCATAGTTTTCGACGGAAAAAGATCAAGCAGGCAAAGAATTAGTCATATCACTTTTAAAGATGTCACTATTTCCAAGTGTGAGGTTGTTCGCTTTCTGGGGATCCGGCTTCATTCAACGCTATCTTGGCGAGCCCAAGTTGAAAAAATCGTGGAGAGCTGCCAAAACCCCCTTAAGATTTGAAGCTGCCTGAGACATACGTGGTGGGGAGCGGATTCCGTCCTATTAACAAGATTGTACATAGCTCTTGTCCACTCAAGGATAGAGTATGGTGGATTTCTCTTCCATAAACTGTCTAAACAGGATATGACACGCCTAGAGAAAATACAGTACAAATCACTGCGCCTGGCATTGGGCTACAGAGCCTCCACTCCAACCAACATTATTTTAGCAGAAGCAAAAGTTCCACCCTTGCATCTACGATTCAAGTTTTTAGGTCATACTTTCCTAACTAGAATACGCGCCAATAATCCTAACAACCGACTTATGACAATTCTTGAGGAAATCGCGCAAAATGAAGACCCCCCGACAATGATAAGCCATAATGGGACCATTCCACTAACCGAATGTTTCCGAGACCTTGACGAAATAGGACACTTACTAGAGACAACTTCACAGCGGCCCCTGTGCTACGAGTACAGCTTTGAATCTATTATGTTTAAACCGTATATTTCCTTCAAAGAAGGCAGAGATATCCAGGGATCGAAACTACCACAGGAAAGCTTTTTGGACATTTTCAAAGAAATTCTTCTCAACGCCGTATGCTTCTTCACGGCGAATATATAGGCTTCTCATCAATTAGCGTCCCTGATAACGAAACCCGATCATTTAGAGCAGCTGGCTTTGCATCAATTTTTACAGCTGAGGCCCTCGCTATTGCCGAAACTTTAAATTAGATTTCTAGCCTGCAGGGACCGAATTTTGCTGTCTTTATTGATTCACAGAGTGTCTTAAGACGGAATGACACCTCATCGCGGTCGGTATGGTAGAACAATTATAGATTCCCAAAAATCTCTGAAACGGCTCTTCAGATCCCGTCGAAACTTTGCCAAACGACGTCAAATAGATAGACGAACAGCTGTCTGCCCCTCAAATTTTCTGAATTTGAGAAAGAAACCGTAGATTGGCTTATGATAACCCGATCTACGTTTTTTTTCTCAAATTCAGAAAATTTGAGGGGCAGACAGCTGTTCGTCTATCTATTTGACGTCGTGTGGCAAAGTTTCGACGGGATCTGAAGAGCCATTTCAGAGATTTTTGGGTATCTACAATTGCTCTACCATACCGACCGCGATGAGGTGTCATTCCGTCTTAAATGCCGTCTCATCCTCCCCAAATCTGTCTAGGAAGTCTTACTTGGTAGGATTCCTGAGAGACCGCCTAAGAAAACTCAATGATAGTGGCAAGGACGTCCGCCTCTTGTGGATTCCTGCACGCGTAGGAATTATTGGAAATGAGCTAGCAGACAGTGCAGCCAAAGTTGCACCTAGGACTGGACGAGACACACAACACGGGCTTCCAATAGCAGCCTTTACTTGCCTATGGAAAACAAACCTCACAAATAGCTTTCATAAATGGTGCCTAGGCGGCAGTAAAGAAAAAGGAATCAACTATTTCAATAACTACTATAGACAAAATCGATACCCATGGTACCATAAGTCCAACCTGTCTAGAAAAGGAATTGTCAGCATTAATCGTTTACGGAGCAATCACACGTCTTTGAGATCCAGTCTTAAGCGCTTTAATATAGTCCAATCAGCAAGATGTTTGTGTGGGGAATCCGACGAAACTTCAAACCATATATTTTGGCAATGCCCCAGATACGAAGGGGGGAGAGCGAATCTAATCAAAAGTCTGATCCGACAAGATGGATATTTTCCATACAGCATCGAACTCCTCTTGCACACAATGGAATCGCAAGCTTTACAGAGCTTCGGAAAATTTATAACGACCATTGACATTTTTATTTGAAGATTAGGCTAAGACCATTTTTGCGACGACTATGACCTACTCGTAGGTCCGCGACCTACTCGTTTTTCTTTTTCAATTATTTCAGACTACTCCATTTCATTTTGATAAATTAAAAAAAATTAAAAAAAGCTCAGTGTAGCACCTAGTCGGTAAGATATGTCATAATAACGGGGTAGCCACTTTACTGAAAGGACATCTAGTGGGCTATGAAACATGATACTAAATATAAGTTTGTTTAAGTGGATCAAAGTATATCAATGTAATTTTGTAACCACCGGCCAGATGGGACGACAGTCCTAAGGTCTGCGCGCCTGTTTTATCAATTGAAAAAAAAATGTTACCGCTTGTTATGTGTGTCGTGTCGGTGTGGTGTTTCGAATTTCGATGCCTCTCCGACCTTCGGGTTCTCCTGATACATTCGGGAGCCCTTGCGGAGATTTTGTGTTTTACAGTTGTATGTGTGTGTGTGTGTATTGTCGCCTGGCTTTCGTATACCTCCTCGCACTTTCTATTCTCCTAATACTAATTTTCTATCTCTCCTTTCGTAATTTATTCCTCCTTCGTTATTTTTAATGTTTTTTAGTGCTCTCTTTTCTCATTCTTATCCCGGATCTTGTTTCCATATTTATTGATAAAAAAAACGATGTCCTAATTCTCTCCTTTTTAAGTTTCTTAAAGGTCTCCTCTTTCGGCTTTTCCCCTCCTAGAAGGTGGTACTCTGCCGAGCGGTACTGTTTGATCCACAAAAAGAACTGCCGTTCCTCCAACTGTCCTCCTCTTTTATACCCATATTGTAGTGTTTATTGTCCCCCTTCCCTTACCAATTACCCATCATCCCCTTTATTGTTAACCTTGTTTCATATTTTAAATAAATTTATGCCTTTGTTTTTTTTGTTACTTTCTGTTTTCTTTCCAATGACTTTTCCCCTTCCCTTACTTTTTATCTATCATCACTTTTTTTTTTACTGTTTTTGTCCTTTTCTGTTTTTTCTTCTTTCACTCATCTTTCCTTTCGCTTATTGTTTCGTGATCTTCAGTTTTTCTTGTGTTTACCTGGATTTTCCCGAGGTCCTCCTTTTGCTTACTTCCCCCTCTCTTATTCCTGTCGACAGGTCTTTTACCGTTTGATAGGTTCTGTGGTGGGGGTATTAGCCTGAGACGGACCTGTGCGTCTCAATATATATATATATATATATATATATATATATATATATATATATATATATATATATATATATATATATATATATATATATATCTGTGTGTGGGTGTGTGTGTGTGTGTGTGTGTGTGTGTAATTGGTACACACAATTGTGTATACATAAACTAATGCTAGAGATCGACATACAGGGTGGGGAAAAAATATGAAAACCCCTGGAAATTTCGGAGGGTTGGTCGAAAAAAAATATTCAAGATCAGGTCTTAGGTAATTTTCAACGAGGAATCCAATGGTGACCTTTAATTTGATCTTTAACCTCATCTTCAAGGTCATTTCAAGGTCAACATTGTTTTTTTTATGGGAACTCTCATTTTTGACATCGGCAATCGAAAGAGCGGAATATTTTACGTTCAAATATGTACTAAGTTCATTCGGCAGGTGTGACCTTGAAGGTCACCTGAAGGTCATTGGAACTTAAGAAAGGTCTGGGTTGGGTTACCGGGACGGTCCAGTATTTTCTCAGGTCAAGATCATTTTTGGAGCAATTTTCAATGAGGAATCCAATGTTAACCTTCAATTTGACCTTGAACCGCATCTTCAAGGGGAAATCACTATTTTTGAGATCGGCAATCGAAGGAGCGGGAAATTTTACGTAAAAAAATGTTGATATATTTGATCTTCACAATGAAGATAAAATATATGCCCTTTATGATTACCCACAAACCTCAAACCCAACAAACCCTAAACCCACAAACCCCAAACCCTAAACCCCTAACCGACGAACCCGAACCCTAAACCCACAAACTCACAAGCTACCCACTCAAATATTCTACTCCTATGCTAAGTTTTATTTAATTCGGTGCGTTTCACTTGGGTAGGTTTACTTGTTAGTAATTTTTCATAAATCAAGCGTAAAAGCAGCAGCTATTTCATTAAAAACCATTTTTTTATATTATAAAATAAATTTGTCAATCGACAGGCGTTTGGTTTACTATTTATAGTAAAAGAATTAATTACGATTGAATAAATTTGCGACCAGAGAAAAGTTCAATCACATTTTTTTAATGTCTCTGCTACGGCAAATGCTTCGCTTATTGTCCAGTTAACCCAACCCAAACCTTTCTTAAGTTTGAATGACCTTGAGCTGACCGTCAAGGTCACACCTGACCAATGACCTGAGTACATATGCTCTTGCATTTGACTGAGTACATAGGACTCTTGCGATTGCCGATGTCAAAAAATGGGTTCACATTAAAAGAAACAAAGTTGACTTTGAAATAACGGTGAATATGAAGTTCAAGGTCAAGTTGAAGGTCACCATTGGATTCCTCTGTTGAAAATTACCTGAGACCTGACCTAGAATACTTTTTTTTTAACCAACCCGCCCAAATATCCAGGGGTTTCCATACCTTTTCTCACCCTGTATATTAACAATATTCGCTCTTATTGTTGACTAGATCGGGAATGCAGCGAACAACTTAGCGAATGGCGTCCGTGGCTTTGTGAGTATATAAACAAATTAATAACTAATATATATGTATACAAGTCATTTTTTGTCGGACCAATGTACAAGTGGTCTCCAAATGTTTTTTTTTTCATTAAATTTCTTTTCGAAATCTCCGTAAGATTTTTCTGAATAAATGTTCCTATCGCTTGCACGTGAAACTTTTTCTTTTTAAAAGAATCCTCATTTTTCGAATGTCAGCTCGTCAGTTTTATTTTGCAAAATTGTTTTTTCCTTCGAAATGTGTCTCTCGAGAGTTATAAGTAGAGAAAGAGAGAGAGAGAGAGAGAGTGAGAGAGGGGGGGGGCAGGAAGGGAATGATGATCAATACCGAGTAACGCTCATCGTTTTTCAGTTCGGGCGATTCAGGCCATCGATAAGGTTGAATCTGCAGAATTCAAACGAAAAGTTGAAAGTGGCGATGGCAGCCGCTAAGGAAGCAGCCGACGCGCAGGCGCAGGTCGCGAGGACTAGAGCAATCGCGATGGAGGCATTCGTGAAGCGGATAAAGGCCGAGGGTGCGCTGGCAGCCGCGAGAGCGGCAAAGGCTGCGGCGGCGGATAGAGTGAAGGCAGTCGAGGAGATTCGGCAGGAGGCATACGCGAGGCACTCGGCGGCGGCGAAGACGGCGGCTGATGCGCGGGCAGTAGCCGAGGCAAAGGAAGGCTACGCGAGGAACGCGAAGGAGGCGGTCTCGGAGGCGAAAATGGCGGAGAGCGCCGAGTGTGAGTCAGCGAGACTCGCGACTGAGAAGGAGTCGGCCGCGTCGTTGAAGGCTCGCGACTTGGAGCACCGTGCCGAGATAGCCGTTGCGACATGGAAGGCGACTAGCGTGGTGGCCGATAAGGCCGCTGCCGAACTGAAAAGAGCAAACGATGCGAAGGAGGCAGCTGTCAAGGAGGTGGCCGAGAAGGAGAAGGCCGCAAAGGCGGCAGCGGAGATGGAAACGGCTGACGCCAAGAAAGAGGCAACTGCGAAAAGAAACGCTGAAGTGGCCGCAGCGAATTTGACGGATTGGAGAAAACAGGCCGCGAAAGATGCGGATGTCGCGAAGGCGAGCGCCTCGGCGCTGTTGTCAGTGAAACAGGAGGCGAAGGACGCGACCAATGCGCTGAATGTGGCCAACGAAGCCTATAGGCGGGCCGTCGAGGTGGCCTTCGAGGCCGAGAGAGACGCGCAAGAGGCAAGAGCTGTGGCCGACAAGACCATCAAGGAGGCTAAGGAGGCTAAGGATAAGGCCGCGGCCGCCAGGACTAAAAAGAAGGAGGCCGCAACGGCGGCGCTCGACCGGAAGGCAAAGGCCGACAAGGCCTCGAAAATCGCTCAGGATGTGGCTGCGGAGGCCGAGAAGAAGCTGCACCAAGCGAAGGAGGAGGCCACCGAGGCCGCTCGGGAGGCAGCCACGGCCATGGAACACCTCGAGAAGGCCACGGACGACGAGGACGCGAAGAGACGAGCCTTGGCGGACGCGACGATGAAACAAACGGCGGCCGTGATAAATGAAACCAAGACGCGGCAAGGTGTCGAACTTGCCACGGAAACAAGGAAAAGGGCACAGCTGGCCAAAGGTGAGGCCACGAAGAAGATGAAGATGGCGAAGGCCGCACTCAGCAAGGCAGAGAAGGAATTGAACGATAATTCCAAACGGAAAGACACGGCGGAAAAGAACAAGGTGAAGATGGACAGCGACATGAAGACACTGAAAGATGAGATCAAAAACTTGCAAAAACAAGTTGATTTAAAGGGTCTTGAAGTAGATAAACTGGTTAAAGCCGCAGCGCCACCAGCAACAGGCTCTGCTGATCCGACAAAAAAAAAGGCGGCGGATGACGCGAAGAAAGAATGGGATGAACTAAAAAAAGACTTGGAGCTCAAAGTCACAGATCGCAACAAACTCACGCTAGACTTGAATCTAGCGGACGCCGAAATCAGGTCCGCCAATGATGCGATAACGAAAGCGCAAGCTAAAGTGGATACGGCTAAGTCGGATGTGGATGCGGCGGAGGCGTCCGTGGCGGTTGAGACGGAGGCAATAAGGAAGGCCGATGATGAGTTGGAGGTGGCGGCGGAGGCGCACAACGCAGCCGTGATCGCCAACAGCACCGCGGTGGAGCACGTGAAGAAGGCTGAGAAAGAGGTGAATTCGGCGAAGACCGCGAGGGATACGGCCGCGAAGATCAAAGCCGAGAAAGACGACGCTATGAAGAAGCTCGCCGACGAAGTATCGAAGCTCAGGGAGACGTGGGTCAACGCCAATTGGGCTGCCGAAGAAGCCGCGGAATTGGCAAAAAAGGCGAACCAGTTGGCCGAAGACGCTGAGACGGCCGTTCGGGAGGCGGCCGATGAGGAGGAAGCGGCCGCCAGGGCTGGCGAGGAAGCAGTCGCAGCAGCGGAGGCCAAAGTGTTGCTGGCAGTGAAGAAAGCGGAAAGCGCCGGAAAGGCGGTGAACGATGCCAACGATGTCGTCGAAAGCGCGATGGCGAGGAACAACGAAGCAGCGCAGAAGAAGTCGCGAGCGGAAGAGGCGAGGGACGCGGCCGAGGCGGCAGTCAAGACCTCCTCCGAGGTCGCGAACGAGGCGCGGGAGGCGGCCAACAGGACGGCGAACGCCGCCGAGGAGGCACACGACGTTGCCGTCAAAGCCGCAAACTACGCCCGGGAGGCCGCGGTGGCGAAGAACGCAGCCGCGGAAAGCCTAGCCGCGAAGGAGAGGGAGGCTAATACCGCGGTCATGGCTGAAGTGATCGCCTCAGGTAGGGCGGCCTTGGCTAAGGATGAGGCCGACGCGGCCACCAAGCTCGCCGTGGAGGCAAAGGCCGCGCTCGACAGAGCCGCGGTCGCGACCGGAGCCGCTAATGAATCGTGCCGCAAAATGGCCGACGCCGCGAAGCTTGTGGCTGAGCGAGAAAGGGCCCTCGTCGCCGACGTGAATGCCGCCAACAAGAAGGCCAACGTTGAGGCTGCCGCCGCGGGTAGGGCGTTCAACGCGTACGAGAGGGCCCGAAAGGCCAAGCTCGCCGCTAGCAACGCGGAGGCCGCTGCCGGGTCGGCCGTCGTCGACAAGGAGAAACAGCTGGAAGTCGTCGCCGCGGAGAAAACGACCGCGTTGAGGAATGCGATTAACGCGATACTGAAGGCCGCTGAGAAGGATGCGGCCGTGAGGGTCGTGAACTACTCAACCGGGCGTTGGTCGAATCCCTAAAAAAGGATGAAACCGGCCGTTGCGACCAGTTTTTGCTCGTATCCGGTGAATATATTGTCAATGATAACGAAGCAGAGAAGAGTAATCATGATCCGTCAAAGTTGCCTCTTCCATCGATTACTAAATTTCTTAAGGCCTTAGGCCACTCTGGAGGCCGAAAAATAGGCTTTTTGGGGATTTTTTTTCAGATAAACTACAAAATAAATCGAGATTACTAAAAAGGGTGTTCATCATATATATCAGAGACTGTATACAATAATTTTTTTGAAGCGATTAATTTCAAAATGGCGGCTGTGCAGTGTTTATCTCAAAACTAGATTTTCTAAGTTGGCCGGAAACATAACTCAGACAATTTTCAACCGATTCACTTGAAATGTTGAATATATCTTGAAAAATACATTGTCTATGGAAGTACGTAGGATTTTTTTTTCTATTGCATAGTTCATTTGTTATCAACAAATATCTGACGAAATTTTTCACTTTCCAAAAATTTGCCTAAAAAATCGTCAGATAATTGTTAATAACAAATGAACTATGCAACAGAAAAAAAATCCTACGTATGTATGATAAACACCCTTTTTTTGTAATCTCGATTTATTTTGTAGTTTTTCTGGAAAAAAATCTCCAAAAAGCCTATTTTTTCGGCCTCTAAAGTGGCCTTACTCCTTAAGTCACTTTTTCCTTTTACTTTTTCTTTTATCCAATCTGGTCGAACGAAAGGATAGCTATTGTCGACCTTTCTTCTATGATTTTTCTTTTCAAAGCACATTTCGCATAAGTATCTTGGTTTCCATGCATACACACATAAATCATTATCGGAATAATTATTTATTTTTAACTTCTCTCATATGGTTAGCGATTTTTGTTTCCGTTCGATCGGACCTGTCTCTACTGCGTGCAAATTAAATTACCAAGCCCTCGCCGCCCCCCCGTCGCCGACACCTAATCGAGAATATCTTTACTTTCATTGTTCTCACAGGCAAAAAGCGCCAATAGACGCGACCAACTACCGAGATCCCCTTCGCTGTCGCAAAAATCGTCGGAAGGGCAAATAAAAATACACGTGGAAGGAAGTGAGAGGAGAGAAACGACGAAAGGAAAAAAAACCATAAATTATGTTCTTTAATTTGTTATGTATAAGGCGTGACATGTATGTACTCTGTAACTTCAGCGCCGGGAGGATTAAAAGACCGCGCAAAAATATCGACAGTTATTAACTGAAATATTAAAATTTGCTCAATTGTACTCCTTGTTACGATTTTTTCTCCTCCTTTATCCTTGCCTACGCCCGCTCTTTACTTTCGAACTTGATTAACTTAACAACCCATCGATATTTGTGAAAAGCGGTTAAAGATTTTCGAATCTGATCATTACAAGTTCGGCGAAAAGATTGAAAAAAAACAAACTTAAATCGTCACCACGATTTTTTTTACACAAATAATCGGCTGCGTGACATCTGATCCGACGACAAAATATCCGCGACAAAATATCCGAAAGACAAAATATCCTCATGACAAAACATTCGCGAGACAAAATCCTAAATCTCGTCCACCCCGTCAACGGGGTCACGCGCAAAACACCTTTGTGGGGTGTGTGAGATAGTGGGGTGGCGGCATAATACGAATTTCTCCATTGAACGAAAACAAACAAACCCAATCAAGCAAAACCAAAACAACCAACAAACCCACACAAACCCAAACCTATCCGTCACATATTAATAATTTTCCTCTTTTTTATTATGGAATAAATTTCAACGGCATGACTGCGCACTTTAAACTGTAAATAGTATTGGCAGATATTTCGTCTTGCGGATATTGTGTCGTCGGATATTTTGTCGCGGATATTTTGTCGAGGATATTTTGTCGAGGATATTTTATCGTCGGGTCAAAACGCGTGTTACCAAATAGTCGCTATTTGTATAATGTATACAAATAAAAAATAAAAAAATCCCGCCAAATTTAAATCTGTATAAAACTAATGATATCGAGGATTCAGAAAAACAATTTTTTGTCCATTAACGCTTTACCTGTCATCGTTGAGAATCTGAAAGTTCATCGATTATGTAACAAATGCACTTGAACGTGATAACGTGATAATGATAATGTCGATACAGGAAACGATTGTTTGTTTCTTTTTTTTCTCCATCGCGCAAATTTTGCGGGAATGGCGTTTGGATAGGTATCGTGTTAAGACGGAATGACACCTCATCGCGGTCGGTATGGTAAAGCAATTGTAGATACCCAAAAATCTCTGAAATGGCTCTTCAGATCCCGTCGAAACTTTGCCAAACGACGTCAAATAGATAGACGAACAGCTGTCTGCCCCTCAAATTTTCTGAATTTGAGAAAAAAAACGTAGATCGGGTTATCATAAGCCAATCTACGGTTTCTTTCTCAAATTCAGAAAATTTGAGGGGCAGACAGCTGTTCGTCTATCTATTTGACGTCGTTTGGCAAAGTTTCGACGGGATCTGAAGAGCCGTTTCAGAGATTTTTGGGAATCTATAATTGTTCTACCATACCGACCGCGATGAGGTGTCATTCCGTCTTAAGGCTATGTGCCACACGCCAGAAAATTTCGACGCGGCCTCTCGTTACGTCGGTAGCGCAGATCTCGTAGTTTTTAGCTACGAGTCGCTACCGACGGACAGCGCAGCGATCGCGAATTCGGTCTCGATGCTTCGCACTGGGACGAAGAGTCGAGGCCAAATAGACGGCGATCGCTGAGCGCGCGCGTGTGTGTGTGTTTGCTACGCCGCGCCGACCGCGTGGAGAAAGAACGAATACATTCTCGCACGCCGTTCGGACGTACGCAAGCACCTTACATCTATGTGTGTATCACACAAGTCATACAAGATGCGTAGCGACCATGGTACACTTGTATTGGAAGCATGCGCTCGCTCGGCAGGAGAGCGGTGAAACTTTGTTGCATTTTACTTTGTATATGCAGCCATCGAATCGATTTTTTTTCGACGACGGCCACAACCAAAAGACTCAGGCATTTTCCCATACTTTTTTAATTCATTTAAACAAATAAGCTCGAACACAATTTGTAACATCGATGCCGCTTATCGTTAACGATATCGATAGCTGCCAAAATTTCGAGCGACCGAAATTGCTCGAAACTCACTCTACAAAAGAGTGGTAAAATTTTACAATGCTCATTATTTAAACAAATGTGTTCAGCATTTTTATCTCTGCCAGGGTTCATATTTAGCAGTATTTTTGCTGGTCAGCTTCTCGAACAATCAAGATCGCTAGCCTCGCTCTACGGAAGAGCGGTGAAATTTTGCGATCGCGCATTGTTTAAACAAATGCCCTCGAATCGTTTTTTTTGTCGACGGCGATCATCGGTGGAAATTTCTTTATGGTTGAACTTTCTAGCAAACGGGGTTTGCTAGAGACTCGTATAGTGGAAGGGTGCATTTTCCCATTCTTTTTTAATTAATTTAAACAAATAAGCTCGAAGACTATTTGGCATCTCGGTGTCGCTCATCGTCGACGAATTCGATGTCTGCTAAAATCTCGAGTCTCGACCGAGATCGCTCGAGACTCACTCTACAAAAGAGTTGTAAAATTTTACAATGCTTTTTGTTTAAACAATTGCGATCGGCATTTTTTTCTCTGCCATGGCTTATCTTCGGCCGACCAAATTCGCGAGCGAACGAGATCGACCGGGTCTCACTCTGCGAAAGAGTGGTAAAATTTTATTATTACTGCAAAAAAAAATACGTTTAGCATTTTTTCTCTCTGCCGGAATTCATCTTCGGCAGGTTTCTCCAAAGATCGAATTTTCTAGGAATGACGATCGGAGAAGTCTCGCTCTACAGAAGAGCGGTCAAATTTTACTATCGCGAATTGTTTAGAGGTCATCGGTGTAAAATTTTCGAAAAATCGTTTTGTTGGAAGCACTTTAAAAACATCCTTGGAAACTTAAAAAATTTTACAATGCTCTTTGTTTAAGCAATTGCGATCGGCATTTTTTTCTCTGCCACGGCTTATCTTCGACAGGCTGTTTGCGGCCGACCAAATTCGCGAGCGAACGAGATCGATCGGGTCTCACTCCGCGAAAGAGTGGTAAAATTTTATTATTAATAAATTATTACTAATTACGCTAAAAAAAATCGTTTAGCATGTTTTCTCTCTGCCGGAATTCATCTTCGGCAGGTTTCTCCAAAGATCGAATTTTCTAGGAATGACGATCGGAGAAGTCTCGCTCTACAGAAGAGCGGTAAAATTTTACTATCGCGAATTGTTTAGAGGTCATCGGTGTAAAATTTTCGAAAAATCGTTTTGTTGGAAGCACTTTAAAAAAATCCTTGGAAACTTAAACAATTTTACAATGCTCTTTGTTTAAACAATTGCGATCGGCATTTTTTTCTCTGCCATGGCTTATCTTCGGCAGGTTGTCTGCGGCCGACCAAATTCGCGAGCGAATGAGATCGACCGGGTCTCACTCTGCGAAAGGGTGGTAAATTTTATTATTACTAAATTATTACTAATTATGCTAAAAAAATTCGTTCAGCATTTTTCCTCTCTGCCGGAATTCTTCTTCGGCAGGTTTCTTCAAAGATCGAATTTTCTAGCAATGACGATCGGAGAAGTCCCGCTCTACAAAAGAGCGGTAAAATTTTACTATCGCGAATTGTTTAGAGGTCATCGGTGTAAAATTTTCGAAAAATCGTTTTGGTGGAAGCACTTTAAAAAAATCCTTGGAAACTTAAAAAATTTTACAATGCTCTTTGTTTAAACAATTGCATTCGTCATTTTTTTTTCTCTGCCATGGCTTATCTTCGGCAGGTTGGCTGCTGCTGACTAAATTCACGAGCGAACGAGATTGACCGAGTCTCACTCTGCGAAAGAGTGGTAAAATGTTTTATTTATTGCAAAAAAAAATACGTTTTGCATTTTTCCTCTGCCGGAATTCATCTTCGGCAGGTTTCTCCAAGGATCGAATTTTCTAGTAATGACGATCGGAGAAGTCTCCCTCTACAGAAGAGCCGTAAAATTTTACTATCGCGAATTGTTTAGAGGTCATCGGTGTAAAATTTTCACAAAATCGGTTTGTTTGAAACACTTTTAAGAAATCCTTGGAACCTTAAAAAATATGATGCATATTCCTTTGTAGCTGAAAAAAACCATTATAAAGTGGTTTTGGACCTATTTTTTAAGGAAGTCTCCGCCGCTGAAACCCGTCTTTGGCGATGTCTCATGCCGGTAGGCGCAGTTCTCAACTCTTGTAAGCCTATTGTGGGAACGAAATGACCGACTAAAAATAGTTTTATTGTCGACCAATAGGTGGCATTAGGGGGCGTCCATTAATTACGTGAGGCGTTTAGGGGGGGGGGGGTCGAGCGAAATCTCACCCGATTTCACGTGGAGGAGAGGGGGGCTTCGGCAAATATCACGTACTTTTAGTAATTTTAGTAATTTTAGTAATCATGTAATTTTTATCACGTAGGGAGAGTCTCCCTACTACTTTACATGGTGGAGTAAATGGTACTACAACCGCAGTTACTTCTACTACAATTTATTTTCGATGAACGTATGCATTTTGAAAAATCTCACGTGAGATTAGAGGAGGGGGGAGGGGGTCGAGCAAAATCTCACGACATCTCGCCAGGGGGAGAGGGGGGGGGTCGAAAATCGCCAAAATCACCTCACGTAATTAATGGATGCCCCCTTAGATTACGGGAAAAAAAACTTGTTCAGCTGTAGCGTCTTTGAAACCGTTGGCTTCAAACACGTTTTTTTCAAAACCATGTTTTTGATATCGGGACGGAGCAAAACTCAAACAATGTTCGACCAATCGACTTGAAATTTTAACTGTAGTTTCTTAGATTGCTTTAACAGTCAAGGACGAGCGCTTTTTTTCGATTGACTGAAAATTGTCAAAAACATATCACTTTTTATACCCAACCCCAAAAAATTAAAGAAACAAAAAATTTCTTCACTTTTTAAAGTGTTTTTTGAAAGGCTGTATCAATGTTAAAAATAGTCGTATCAAGATGAAAAAGAAAAACATTATTAAGCTTCAAGTTTATAGTTTGAGATCTTTTGGCAAAATAATTATGTGAGCTACGGTTATCGCGCAATCATAAGAGTAGCGAGAAAATTATTTTTCCAATTTTATTTTTCAAGGGATTTTTTACAGTTAAATCAATGCATAGGTCCGTTAGTTTGTTTATTCAGTTCCAATTTGGTTTTTTTGTGGTCTCTCTACGTCAAATTTTTGCTGAGATATCCGACTTGTAATAAAAAATGTTCCTTTTGTGTTTGATCAATGATATCACAGCAACCAATGATCGCACAGGAAATTATTGGGCAGCCTTAAGAAAGTTGAATCAATTTCGTACAAGACGCTTTCGTTGATTTTTGAGAAAAAAAAAATTATTTTTCACCATTAACAGTAGTTTGAAAAATAGGACAAAAAATGACATTTTATGGTTTTTTAGTAAATCTACTAATCCATTACAAATATTGGTAGAAAGACTAATGTCACCACGTTTATTTTTCAGCTTAATGTACTCCCAATAGCCGTGTAAATTTTCAAATTGATCCACCGACCCGTTTTTCCGGACCGATCGATCAAATTTTTACAAAAGAATTAAAGGATCAAGTGTTCCTAAACATCGTGTAATCATGATCAAAATGAAAACACCCATTTTCTTCGACTATTTTTAGAACTTTGCAGTAATTGCTTGTTAAATTTAAGAAAAAAAATTGAAAAATTAAAAAAAATTCTAATCTGTTTAAATTTGTAACATTTTTCAGGAAACAATGGTGACTCGTTGTTGCCACGCTTCGGCTTTGGCACACCATAATTTCACTCATCTTTAATTGCATTGATTAAAAGTTGATACCCCTAAGCGGTATTCACTAGTCGATCTGAGAACTTGTATGCCATTAATTGTCGATATTTTCTGCGAAGGTTATTAGGGATACAAAAAACACTTTTTTTCAAAAATGATCTCTCATTTAGAAGGAAAAACCAATGAACAATTTTTTTCAAAAACTAATCTTTTTTTGGTCAATTTTTTCTACGTTTTGGTAAACAAAATTAATCTAATGTTTTTGTAAACTCTCATTTTTTTTTCAATTTTTGATCATGCCTAGTTTTGAAAAAAAGATTTTTTTTTCCATAACCCTAATAACCTTCGTAGAAAATATTGAGAATTAATTGCATAAATGTTCTCAGATCGACTATTAAATACAGCTTGGGAGTATCAATTTTAATTGATGCAATTAAAGACGAGTAAAATTAAAGAGCGCAAAGGGCGAATCGTGTAAAAAATGAGTCAGTATTGTTTTCTGAAATATTTTAAAAATTAAAAAAAAATGTCCATCTCTCGAATTTTTTTCTTATATTTAACAAGCAACTAGTGCCAAGTTGTGAAAAAAGTCGAAGAAAAATAGTATTTTTATTTTGATGATGATTACAAGATGTTTAGGAATAATACACTTGTTCCTTTAATTGTTTTGTAAAACTTCGATTAACTTTTGATGGAAAACGGTTCGATGAATCAATTTGCAGACTAACAGGGGTATTGGGGGTCACATTAGTCTTTGCATCAATATTTGTAACGTAGTGGTAGATTTACTGAAAATCCAGAAAAAGTCATTTTTCGTCCTTTACCAAATAACGGTTAAGGGTGAAAAAAATCACAAAAACCAACGGGAGGGGCTGGCAAGAAATTCATTCGACTTTTCAAAGCTGCCCTCTAATTCCCGTTGCGATAATTGGTTGCTGAGATATCGATAATCAAAGACAAAAGGATCTTTTTTCATTCGAAGTCGGATATCTCAGCAAAAAAATTGACGTAGAGAGATAAAAACCAAATTAAAGCTGTATAAACAAGCTAACTGACCAATACATTGAGTTAACTGAAACAAAATTCCTTAGTCCGATGACCCCTGAAAAAAAACAAATTTAGAATTTTTTCTCCCGGTATTTCTTATGATTGCGCGATAGCCGTAGATCACAATTTTTTTTGCCGAAGGAACTCGAAACTATGATCTTGAAGCTTCAAAAGGCTTTTTTCATCTCGATGCGACAATTTTTCACATAGACACAGCGCTTAAATCAAACCAAACAAACAGACCTAAACAAACCCTAAAAAATGAAGAAATTTTGTTCCTGTAATTTTTGAAGTCGTATATAAAAAATATGGTTCAAAAGACGAACTTTTTTTTAACTCGTCCCTTTTCTTTAATTATTTTAAAGTTTCCCCTCATTTAACTGCTAAAACTAACGTAATAAACGAAAATATTTTACTCTTAGTTCCACGATTAAATTGACGATAGTTTACTGCGTTCCACGGAGAGGGTATGAGGTTGAAGTTTGCAACGTTGGAACGCAATAAAAATTAAAATTTGTTAAGTCCTTTTTTATATTTCGGCAACCTTTGCTTACAATAATCCTCCAACCATTTTTCAAGATTGTTGAAAAAATCGTGACCGTGTACTCCCATCTAAGGGGTCACACCACTGTAGAATTAAAAAAAAATTGTTTTTTTTTTACTTAACTTAAACGATGCTTTGAACCAACTATAATAAGGGGAAAGAGTTTGGTACCTGTAAAACAAGATCCGCAGGCCCGTATGGGTCTGCGGTGGCAGTGGCTGGCCCGTGTGCGAGACATCAACCGTTTTTCTCGAAACACAATTTTCAAAACGGCACGCAGCATAGCTCCAACAATTTTCATCATTTTCACTCTCAATTTTGGGTACATGTTTAAAATAACATTCCGAAGAGAAATAAGTACGGGCTTTTGTATGAGTTAGTTATAACATTAGTTATTACCGAATGATTGTCCTTTTTTTCTGTCGAAAATTAAGTTTTTAGTTTAATGCTTGCCAATTACACAAAAATTAATATTTTCACAATTCTCTACGTATTTCTCTAGCTATACTCGTGTAAATTAAAAGATTTTTTTAAATTTTATTCTAAAATCAAATTTGCGTCAGCTATACTGCGTGCCGCAGAGCGTCTCAAATTCAACATGCCTCGCCAGAATGGCTCCAGCGTCACCTTTTGGCATAATTTTTTAATATAAATTTCATTTTGTTCACTTGAAAGATATGGCTAATAACATCCTTGAATATCAATTTTCTCTTATTCCTCCTTCTACAAAAAAAAAAATCGCGAAATATCACTCAATTTTGGACGTTTACAGTGGTGTAAGCTCTTATGGTAAAACGAGAGTGCGCTCTTGATTTCTATCGATTTTGTTCAAATTTAAACCAGACATTGTTCATATTATTATGCAAGTTTGAGTGAAATTTCAGAACAGTTGACTATTTAGATTGGGGGGGAGATTACGATATCTCCGGCGCCTTAATTTTATCATTGGATTATGTAATATGGGCGAAAAAAATACGAAAAACAAGAATAACTTTTTTCGTTTTGAGCCTTAGTTTCGGAGTTACAGCGCTTTGAAGAGTAAAACATTTATTTCCCCGATTTTTCGATGTGAATCGAATTTCCGCGTGCTTTGCATTGTTTCATCGTACTTCGTCGGTGATTTATGTAAATTGGCTGCAGATTATTAGCGTTATCCAGAATACACCACGTGGAGGTTATCAAACAAACTCAAACAAACGGTGCTGAAGGTGCTTCAGCCACCGTTTGTTTGGTGGCTGACCCACCCAACGATTCCGCCCACACATCGAAGGTCCTTCAGACCCACCCAACGATTCCGCCCACACATCGAAGGTGCTTCAGACCCACCCAACGATTCCGCCCACACATCGAAGGTGCTCCAGACCCACCCAACGATTCCGCCCACACATCGAAGGTGCTTCAGACCCAGCCAACGATTCCGCCCACACATCGAAGGTGCTCCAGACCCACCCAACGATTCCGCCCACATATCGAAGGTGCTTCAGACCCAGCCAACGATTCCGCCCACACATCGAAGGTGCTCCAGACCCACCCAACGATTCCGCCCACACATCGAAGGTGCTTCAGACCCAGCCAACGATTCCGCCCACACATCGAAGGTGCTCCAGACCCACCCAACGATTCCGCCCACACATCGAAGGTGCTTCAGACCCACCCAACGATTCCGCCCACACATCGAAGGTGCTTCAAGCCCACCCAACGATTCCGCCCACACATCGAAGGTGCTCCAGACCCACCCAACGATTCCGCCCACACATCGAAGGTGCTTCAGACCCACCCAACGATTCCGCACACACATCGATATTCTTTATTCGGGTTGACTCTTTATCTATATATATTATAGAGAGGGGATTGTATCTGTATCTACTAAACGAAGCCAAAATCGCGATTTTTTTATTCTTCAAAAAGTGCTTATTTTGGCCCAAATATTGATTATCCATGGTTAAATCAAGGCGCCGGAGATATCGTAATCGTGCCGCCGTCTCCTTGTAATTGATACATTCGACGAGCGCAATAAGACGGCGATATGTATATTCATCAGTGACACATCCCATAAGCGCAATATGATGGCGATATTCATCCAAATCCAGAATGATATAAATACGCAGACACAAAAAAAATTTGTACAAGTGTTCGAATGGCTAGGTAGGTAGCGCGCTCGGCTCTCGATTTAGAAGACGTGGTTCAAACCGTACGTAGGTACAAAATTTAACTAGGCAGAATACGTTTTTAATCCATTTATCATATAGGCAGGAACACCAACAAAGCGTATGGGGATAATAAAAAACCTACCATATTTTTTTTATCAATATTTTTGGATTTTTTTTATTTTTCACGCTATGACACTCAAATGAGCTCCATATGAGCACAGCATAGATACGTCACGCCATGCCGCTATTATGACCTCCATATGAGTACAGCATATTTACGTCACGCCATGCCGCTAATATGAGCTCCGTATGAGTACAGCATATTTACGTCACGCCATGCCGCTAATATGAGCTCCGTATGACCACAGCATAGTTCCGTCACGCCATGCCGCTAATATGAGCTCCGTATGAGCACTACAGTTTCTTCACGCCGTGACACCCATATGAGCCCCATATGCACTCACTTATTGTTAGATATTCGTGAGCCAAATTTGCTAGTCTGATGAATTCACTGCATGCATATTCGCGTGAGAACAACTTTGCTTCATTTGGATGTATTATTGTGAATCATCATGTGATGCAAATATGACTTCAACGGGAGCACTCATAAGGGATACACAGCTGTGAGACTTTCTATGCTGCAGTGATGATGTACATATGATGCCAATATGAGGTACATCGCTCTATCTGGGATGTCAAGCATGGCGTGATGATCACGACTGTCTATCTGGGTATGTATCGAAAGCAGCTTAATACAGCGTTGCCGTGGATATTGCCAGAATTATGAAATGGCGGCCTGTGACAAGTCAAGTCAAATCTGATTGCGATTTTACTTCACTTACCAAACTATAATATAAACAGTTATCATATGCACTTCTCAAATAATTATTTTCTGTATCATGTTAATTATTATAGCCAAGTACATTTTATTTTGCTTCTTTCAGATTCGATAATTAATAGATTTTCTGTTGACTAGTCAATCCGCTAGTACTACGTTCAACTGATTATACATCGTAATTCCTTGCATAGACTGCTTACGCTAGGCTAACTCCTTGCAAAGACTGGTTGCGCTAAAATAATTCCTAGCGTAGACTGGGTACGCTAAAATAATTCCTTACGTAGACTGATTGCGCTAGAATAATTCCTTGCGTAGTCTGGCTACGCGAAAATAATTCCTTGCGTAGACTGGTTATGCTAAAATAATTCCCTGTGAAGACTGGTCAGGCTAGAATAATTCCTTGCGTAGACTGGTTAGGCTAGAATGATTCCTTGCGTAGACTAGTTACGCTAGAATAATTCCTTGTGTATACTAGTTATGCTAGAATAATTCCTTACGCAGCCTCAGTATGCAGTGGAAAAGTGATTGGTATCTTACTATTGTTAGACATATAAATTAAAGGTTACTGCTTTTCTTATCTTTCTTCCCAGAAACGGATTTTATTATCTTTCGTCCCAGAAACTGTACAATACGATGGAGTCTTGGGACTTACCCCTAATTCAAAATGAATTTGTCAATCCATCATATCAACGTACAAACAGCCAAATGTTTTTATGCTTCTTCAATAATTTACCAAACTTTTTCAGGTGATCGAACAACCGGCAGCGGATATGAAAATTGAACAACCAGCAATGCACGCGAAAAAGGGACAGCATAAGAAACTAAAAACTTCGCACCTGTCACCATCCCTGTCGTCGGGACCAGGAACCATAGGAAATCGCACGCTTCCAACCCTTCCAACTAACTTTTTGCGCGCAGGTTTCGTACGCAGCAAATACCAAAAATGCAAGTTTTCTAGCGTATTTTTCGGATGCGGTGTTTTTATCAATGGTCGACCTACTCACATTCTGTCGATCTTTTTGTTTAGCTTTTACTTCATATATATTTCTGCCTTCCGCTACGTTCTTTGTCTTCGACGTCAAACTCAGCGTTCTTGAACTTTTTAAACCACCCACGACAACTTTTCTCACTTGAAGCAGCATGACCATATGCTTCTATAAGCAATCGATGCGCCTCAGCCGCAGATTTCTTCAAATTAAAGACGTAAAGAAGAGTTACAAAGTTCCTGCAAATGACGCTTATTCGGCTCAAAACTCGACATTTCGCACGAAAAAAATTATGTGATGCTGATACAAAATCGCAAATATTTAGAGGTTATGGTCTTGCCAGATGTCCAAACTTACGATATGACGTTTTACATCTGACAATTTCAACCATAACCTCCTGGTGGGGCCATCTTTTGTCAAACGGCGGAAACTTATTTGGACTCCCAATATATACAGGGTGAGGCACATAAAGTATTACAGAGCAATAGCCCTCAAACTATTGATCATGTCCAAAAATGTTTCAGACAAAAATTTCAGTGTTCGAGAAGGCCGTCATACTGGGCCACCCTATTTTTTTTTGTGAGGTCGATAATTATCGAGTTATTTCGGGTGACAGAGATAAGAGGGACACCCTGTATGTATATTTATATACTACATCATTTGTTTATTATATGTATAAATAGAGGTCTCATGTTCAGGTTAATCCACGCACGGTAAATAATTCGTGAAATGGAGTAGTCGACGTGGCGATGCAAGTGGAAATATGTACCTGCAAATAATACATGTATACAAAAGACATCCAATCGTAAGCGAAGAGGTGAAGCGAGCTACAATTTCTCCCGTAAAATGATGCGAATGGCATTAGTTTTGTACAAGGACTAAAAAAGTCCGAGCTTCCCGTGCAGAAATTGACGTAGGGATCGAATTGGATTCCCATACTTGTCCCTACTTTCTCATATGGATTGAATGGGTCGTCGCATTGGTTCCCCATACTAAAGTGGCATGCTCGTACATCGGATTCTAATCGGGATTCTCTTTCGGCATTCAATGTACGGGTCGAATTTGAATCCTAAAGGAGAGCCACATTATCGAATAGAATCCAACACAATCCTTGATGGATCTCATCGCATTCTGTACGTTAGATTTTCTGAAAAAATATATAGATATACAAAATGGGTGGATCTATAAAAAAGTATAAATTCTATCCTAAAAAAGTATAAATCGCTTTCAAAAGTATATGTTTAAAATCGATTTGAATCACATCCCTGTAAATCCATTGTAATTATCGTTTATTTATTTGACTGCACTTTGACGTAATATCACCACATACGTACACCCTCCCGAAGCGTGTAGGTTATGTTTCAACACGCCGAGTTTATTCGCGTGACTTTCCACATATTTTCGATTCAAACGTGTTAAGGGGGAATATACCTTTGTGAGGGAAAAATCAACGGTCATTTTTGACAATTCATTTAAGAAAAACAAAAAAATATTTTTTAATTCGGTTTTTTATACATGTTAGTACAAGTCTTGAAGTAAAAGATTTTTTTTTTTAATTATTTTGAACGAAAACTCCTTTTTTATAGTCCTCTACGGGCGTATTCGCACAGGTCATAATTTTCAAGCTAGAACAAAAAACGAAATATATTTTGAAAGTAGATATAAAACACTAGTCCAGTACGTAGGGGTTTTTCAAAATATTGATTTCCAAAAAACTAGCGTTAATATGAAAAAAATCGTAAAAAAATCGAAAATGTTGTCAAGAAGCTACAGGTAAAATTTCAAGTCAATCGATTGAAAACTCGAGGCGCTACGCATACGTCCGTGTCTAAAAACATTGTTTCGAGAAAAACACGTTTAAAGTTTAAAGTACTGTACAATCATGGAAATTTCGTGTTCTCCTTTAATCGGCGATGCCTGGACCATCCAATTATCCTTATAATTCAACATTCTCTTGCTCTTCTTCTTTTCTGAAAGTTCTAGGAAAAAAATGCAAAAAAAAATTAGAAAGCCAAGAATCCTCTTAAGAATTCTCAAACGGCGTGCATCAGGGTACAGTACAGAATCTAATTGGATCCCAATGTGTCCTCCCTATGTATCCACAACCAATCCCTATAGAGATGTGGCTCATCTTGGGACTCCCCAACAAATTTCTGCACGGGATTACAATAGGATGTTATTTTTTTTTAGGAAAATCCAACAAATTCTAGTTGAGCTCTTCAAATAAAAAATGCTGAAATGACGTCAATCGAGAAATAAAGCAGAATCTATGTGGATTCCAATGTGCACTGAGAAAACAAATTATTGATCCAATATCATTGATGTTATTGATTGAAATTTCGTTGATTTAATTGTAAAATTGTGGGTATAAATAATCGGATTTATTAGTCCAAACAAAACGCTATTGGCTTTAATAACATGATAAAATTGAAAGTTTTTTTTTCATTCAAAAGATATATTGTTAGCCGAGAACAATATTTTATTGAAACTATCTAAAAAATTATCGCGAACAAATTATATAGTTTTGAATGCAATTTCTGCAACGAACGAAAAAAGCGTTTTAATTCATAACGTGAATATTGTTGATTGGAGTATACACGAAAAATTGAATTTCGCTCGTTTGATTCAAATAAAATTTCTATTGAGTAAATATGTTATTTTATTGTTTTCACCATATCCGATATTGATTTTTAAGCACATTATTCGTTGAAATAGTAATATTTTATTTTTATTGAAAATCATTAAGCAAATGTCTGAATTGGTTAAAAAATTATGCCAATGTAAAATTTGTTTCTTGCACATTTGGTTGAAAAAATTCAAGCAAATCATAGCCGAGCGCCACCGAAATTATAGGTGTGAGGAAACCCGTAGTTCTCGGAGTGACCGCTAGAAGCCGCCCGCGCGCTCGATTCTCGTAAGCGTAGCGCGAACCGAAAATCTACTTAAACGCCGGAGAAACTCTAAAGAGTATCGCTTCTTGGCCTGTGGCTAAGATCAAAGTGTAGTATCTGTTTTTATCAGGTGAATATCTGATGTTCTCTCGATGGATATTCCATTCGATATCTGATATTCTCTCCACCATTATCGTGGATGATCATTCTCATGCTCACTTTTTATTTAAGATTTGAAACAAATTGAAAAACTTGCGTTCCATGGCATATTCGTTTCGGTGTAGTAAAGAAATAATTAATTCTATTGATTATATTTTTGTGCGAAATGAAAAATGTGGGTAGCAACCGCTTAATTGTTTCATCCAATACATCTACGGATTGTATATAGAATGATTTCAATAGAATATCATTTTAATTGAAGGATAATGTAGATATTCAGAGAACAGAAGAGCTTTTTCAAATAAAATAATTTGTTATTTAAATCCGCCGGAGAAACTCTAAAGAGTATCGCTTCTTGGCCTGTGGCTAAGATCAAAGTGTAGTATCTATTTTTATCAGGTGAATATCTGATGTTCTCTCGTTGGATATTCCATTCGATATCTGATATTCTCTCCACCATTATCGTGGATGATCATTCTCATGCTCACTTTTTATTTAAGATTTGAAACAAATTGAAAAACTTGCGTTCCATGGCATATTCGTTTCGGTGTAGTAAAGAAATAATTAATTCTATTGATTATATTTTTGTGCGAAATGAAAAATGTTTGTAGCAACCGCTTAATTGTTTCATCCAATACATCTACGGATTGTATATAGAATGATTTCAATAGAATATCATTTTAATTGAAGGATAATGTAGATATTCAGAGAACAGAAGAGCTTTTTCAAATAAAATAATTTGTTATTTAAATCAATCGCATTTTCCAATATTTTATAGGATTGTAGCAATCTCATATATCGGTGGCACATCGCAGCAGCACATTTATCTGGATCAATCTATATATTTTTTTTATTCAGTTGTTTTTTTTCTCAGGCTTTCACGCTATAGGGATGTGTTAGGATCTCCCCAGCAAATTTCTGCACCCATTGCAGCAACGTACGAATTTTCGAAGAAAAACGATTTAAAAAAAAGCTTAATCGGAGCTTTGATCAATTTGTGGTTTGCTCGAGTTGTCAGTGACTTATGGATGGCTGATTCGATAGGAAATTTGCTTTTCGCATATACGCATAAGCACACATACATGTACATACATACGTTGACCGCATATATGCGAATGTACATACATCTTCCTCTCTTACACTTGCGCCTTTCACGAATCTGTATATACACACGCGTACACAGATTCGCGAGAGGAGCGGCTGGAGCAAGGTAATTTGCAATGTATGCAGCCCACGACAAAGCACGCGAGTGCTCGAGCTCAAATAACTTTCCTGCTGAATGGCTATGCGCTAGTTTCGTCGTCGTCGACGATGTTAAGTCTCGTCGCGCGCTTTCGCGCGTTGCCATACGTCGAGGGAGCCGAGGATATCGGGTATTTACGAAGACTTATCATGTATCGGTGCTGGGTATGAGAAAATTAATGGAGGCATGTATGCTGGAACATTCTCTAATATAACATTATCTACAAATTCCTCGTCTCTCTCACCCCCCCTCTCTCTCTCTCTCTTTCGCGCTCTCACACGGAAACTAATATCCGAAGCTCCTTTAATTGGGCTTTAATCAAACGAGCGTACACCACTGGAATGAACGCAAATATAGGTACCGAATATCGCGAAAATTTGATATCGATGATTAAAACGGACGCATCATTGGCAAAAGAGAAACATCGACGGAAAATTTGTGTGGAAGCTTCGGGTGAGCTCGTCCCATTGAAATTGTAATTACGTTTGATAATCAACGTATACACGTATGAACATGGTACACTTGTAAATTGATCCGCGTCTATTCGGCATTCGTGATACACGATACACGTCTATCCTTTAATTTTTTAGGGCTTCTAATTGATTTTATCGTATTTAACAATGTACGAAGTGCAACTCGATTGTTTTTCGTGTAACATCGGACGAGGTGGGTAAGGTGGTGTGTGCACGATAGGCGTGTAGGGTATTTTGTGCATTCGGCGGAGCTTTAAACTCCGCATACACCCCGATCAATATTACGCGCTACACATGCGTGTAACATGCGTTCGTGGAGGCGGGGGGTCGATTTTGTGCACTCTCGTAAAGGTTCGTTAAATAATTCGTTGTCCTGCAAATTTGATCGCTCTGCGGGTTACGTTGTCTATTTTTTCGCTCTTTCCTCGTTCGTTTCGACAACGGCAGGGAAAAAATGTTTGTACGACCGTAATGCGGGTAAATTTGGTAAAATTTGGCAAAAAAGGAGTACCTCTATTTTCATCCTTCCGTTTCCAACGTTGCTGAGTACTCGGTTTTTTGTGATACCATCGTCCCTTTCGTTTTTCATCCTAGGCTCGTCACATCACTAATGCCCCAGACCCTACTCAGAGCGTTGCCCGCAGTCTCCGTCTCCCGATACCCTACCCTATTGCATCATCACGAGGGCACCGGGAAACTGGCAAAAACTCGTGTTCCGTTGCACTTTCCATTGCATTCACCAACGGAAACTCGGCAAAACGGCCACCTCCTCGTCCAGTCAGCACCGGTGCGCTGCTTACCGGTCACCCATCTCAATATCGACCCCGGCTAACGCTGTTCAACAATGAAGGCCGCAGCACATCGCCAGCTTCCACTTCTGCATGAAAGCGTAAGAGAAAAATACGAAAGAATATCATTCGCTCGCTGGCTTCAGTGAGCTTATAATGTGTCCAGCTGCGTCGTAACTAATGCAACACCATGCGAGGCGAGAATATGCGATCTACGTAGTATATAGTATGGTGAGATGAGCTTTACCGGTGGCTCTGAACGGAGACGTGAAAAATGAGGAAACTAGCCGGCCGAGTACGTTTTCCATGTATATATATATATATATATATATATACATATATATATACATATATATATATGTATATATGCTCCCGTATTTACGTATGTGAACTGCCAAAAGGGCGTAATTTGCAACGATGTAGTTTCAAGTTGCAGCGTTTTGCTTGGCCAGACTTATGCACGTAAGTGTGTGTATATATATATATGTGTGTGTGTGTGTGTGTATATATATATATATATATATATATATATATATATATATATATATATATATATATATATATATATATAGAGAGAGAGAGAGAGAGAGAGAGAGAGAGAGAAAAAGTGTGCACAAAACGTGACCCTGCCGAGACTTCATAAATCTCGCGTCAATATAATCGCGAGCACGTGCAAAAGGCACGCGCGCGTAACCCTTTTGTTTCCAACAAACACACCCACCCATACACACACATACGCACAACTCGCCTCTTCGATCTTTTTCAACGATGCACTCTTCTGACAGTTTCTTTTAATTTTTTTTTTCGTTTTTTACCCTTCCGTTACCCCGACTTTTCCGAGCCTCAGAGAGACATTTTCCTCCTATCTTTCACGGAAGTCCGAGCTTCGCGTGCCCTTTTGAAAGAACAATTTGATGTAGGAATAAAAAGGAAGAGAAACGGTACGATAAGCCAGCAATTTGCATACTGTATGTGTGTTAAAACGCGTGTCAATTTAGAGGAAAGTATATTTGTGTACACGGGACGGTTGAAATATTTTTAAATAGTTGCAAAATATATGAGAGGTATTCTGCGCATGAGGCCGATCGCAGTCTAGACAGCAACGAGAATTCGTAGTTAGCTATTCGCTAGCTTGGGTACCCAGATACGTCTCGGAGATGGATATATTGTGACCGGGGGACAGGTGAGTGCGTGATTTACTGATTTTCGAATACCAAGTGCGTCCGAGGAGCACAAGGAGATAATCAAAAGTCTATGCTGCACACATATGCGTGTTTGTGTGTGTGTGTGTGTGCGTGTGCGTGTGTGTAAGTATATGTATGTAAATTTGTCATCTTATTTGATACTTTATTTTATGTCTATCCATTTTTTTAATCAATTGTATTTATTAATTATGATGTAATATTTGTATGTGTAATAATTTTATAAATTTGCGTGCATATATATATATATATATAGCGTGTTTTTGTAATCAGTAGTATTTGCCAAAAGAAATTGAGCATTCTGGAAAAAAAATAAAATTCCATTTTGAGTACAGCCGAATGGAGATCATTAAATTTTGTATAAATACTTCTGAAAAACTTTTTCATTCGCATCCTGTCATCGAGAACAATATTTTCAAAGATGCATTTCAAAGTGCGTAAATAGAATTGAACTGCATTAAATAAAAAGTATTTTTAGGAGTATTTGATATTCGGTATTTAATAATCTTCATTCTGCTGATCGCAATCCGGAATGTGGATTTTTTCCCCTAACGCTCAATTTTTTCTGGCAAACACTACTCGTTACAAAAATACGATATATTTTTCTTGGAGGAGGACTTAAAAAATCCATTTAAAACCCCATTTTTCTGATTCGCAAAATGTCCGCGCAAGAGGCTTAAAAACACATGGCCACCTACTAATTGTCACCCTGTACATGTGCACACACACGCGCGTATATATGTAGGGTGAAGCATGAGTCAGAATAGCCGGTAACGCAAAATAGAGAGAGGACGAAAGACAGAGAAAGGCCGCAGTGATCTAAAATTAATAGACGGCAGGTGGCTGTTTCACTGCCGGACGCGTTCTATATGCTCTTTTCTCATTTTTCCCTGCCATTTGGTTTTTTTCGTTTTTTTTTTTTGGTGCGCCTCTGCTCTTACACGGAATCCAGTGCGACACGACGCGTGTTCCAACGTTTCTGAGTCACCGACGCGCGTCTATATCCAATTATACGCATTAATTATCCAATACTGAGCGTTTTGCTAATTAACTCTCGCTTGCGTCAATAAGATTTTACATTTCCGTCCGTACAGTCGCGAACTCGGTCACTTATCTAATTCAATTTTAAGTGCACACATTATTTTTGGATCGCAGATGGTGAAATCCGTGAAGCTGAGTAGGAATAAGTATATGTGTATATATTACCCGTGCCTTGGGCTTTGCCGGCGTTGAAATCCTATCGATGGCAAATCTAGCTCCTTAATTCTACATTTATTTTTATTTTCGGTGGGGTTGTGGAACATGTTACATAAGATACTGAGCAGGCGGATTTTCACCCACCAACGTCTTCTCTCTCTCTCTCTCTCTCTCTCTCTCTCTCTCTCTCTCTCTCTCTCTCTCTCAATTGCACTATGGACTCTTGCACTATGGAACATTAGCGTCTAAATGAATCGTTCAGCGTATATTCCACTCTGTAAACCGCTATGTCACTCACATTATCTCTAGTATAGGTTATTTTTATTTTAAATCATTAGTTATTTTTATTGTTATTTTATTTCCATTTATATAATTTATTTTTATTTTTCACTATCATTTTTATTACCACTACTACTACTTGTTATTACTATAATTATTTTTATTTTTATTTTTTATCGAATGCGTTTTCGACAGTTATGTAAAATCTTAGTTATTATCCACGTAATTATGTACACAATGTTTATAATTCTCTGTAACATTTTGCCTCAAGGTTTAACCACGGCATAAATAAACCAATCAATCAATCAATCAATTGGACTCAATGGACTCAATTTATTCTTGCTCAAACGGTTCCAGATTGGATGAACGGATAAACAATCTCAGTCAAATTGTTATATCCGAGTTTGACAATCATGCTCCGAAGCGAGTCTTTCGAGTACACCGTCCATCCGCTCCCTGGTTAACTTCCGAGCTTCAAACAAGAATCAAAAAGCGCAATGTTCTTTTCAAGCACGCGAAAAGATCAAACAATGTATTGAACTACGCTATATATAGACAGTTTCGAGATGTGCTCGCGGGCGATCTGAGGTCGGCTAGGGATGGGTACCATCGGCGCAGATTGATGGGCATCATGAGTGCTACGCGTCTGTGGAAGGAACTGAGAGTCTTAGGCCTTACTAAATCAAACGATGTTACACCCTTCAATTTTTACTCAGCCCACGAGTTGAACGACTTTTTTGTGAAAGTAACAAACACAGTAGATCGTTGTCATCTTACAGAGCTTACCGACATAATTCTCGAGCATAATCCTGATGGACCGATTTTTGAGTTTGCTCCAGTAGATACCGAATGTGTTTCCAGACTTATTAAACAAACTACTGCTGCCTCGTTGTCCGCTGGTCACGATGGTTTCAGTCCATTTACACTCCACAAAGGTCTTCCAGCACTCTTGGATATTCTGACTGCAATCTTTAACACCTGTCTCCAGCTAGCTCATTTCCCTAAAGTCTGGAAACGTGCCTTGATTCGTCCCCTACTGAAGTCAAATCCGCCGAGATCGATTTCTGACACACGACCTATTGCAAACTTGTCTGAGCTTTCAAAAATCTTAGAATGAATAGTACATCAACAGATTGTCAAATTTGTGTCAGAGCACAACATCCTCGATTCGCGGCAATCCGGATACAGACAAGGGTTTAGTACTCAAACTGCTCTTCTACGAATTTATCACGATGTAAAGGCTGCTGTTGATGACAGACGTATTACCATTCTCGTGCTTTTTGATTTTAGTAAGGCCTTTGATACTGTGCCACATTCCATAATGCTTAGGAAACTAAGGAAAATTGGATTCTCCGATCTGGTCCTCAAATGGGTGTTTGCGTATCTCACCCACAGATCGCAGGCGGTCATTGATGAACAAGGACACTGCTCTGAATGGCGTGACACTCATGCCGGTGTTCCCCAGGGTTCAGTCCTGGGGCCTCTCCTTTTCTCACTTTTCATAAATGATATCGGACTAGTGCTTCGCCACACCAAACATATGATCTTCGCTGATGATACCCAGATCTACCTCAGCTGCCTACCTGTGGATATTATAGCCGGCATAAATCTGATCTCTGAGGACGTGCGAGCAGTGGCTGAGTATGCAATTTCAAATGGTCTGAAACTCAATCTACAAAAGTCACTTATTTTGGTACTAGGCAGCCGGGCACATTGGAATAAAATAAACCTCGACGACCTACCGCCCATAGTTGTAAATGATACTCACCTACCTTATGTGAGTGAGGCACGTAACCTGGGAGTGATCATGTCTGCGGATCTCTCTTGGCACAGACACGTTATAGCAGTATCTCGCCAAGTAAATTATTCTATCCACAAGTTAAAATATCATAGAAATGCATTATCACAAGAACTCAGGACCTCCCTCATTACCTCTCTCATTTTTCCTATTCTCGACTATTGCTGCCTGGTATATAACGATGTGTCGGCTGAGCAAAACCTCAAATTGCAGAAACTCCTAAACTCGTCTATAAGATTTATCTTCAACTTACAAAAAGATGAGCATGTCACGCCATATCGGCGACGACTAGGTTGGTTGACGGTCAGGACACGTCGATTATATTTCATGGGTATCATGGTATTCAATATTCTTGACAACAATGCACCGGATTACTTGATTGAGATGTTTCAGTTATCTCCACCTTCGCGGCACACGGCTCGACGCACTGTTGACACATTTCACATTCCTCTTCATCGTACGGCCACGTTTAGAAATTCGTTTGGTCTTGCAGCAAAATATCTCTGGCACTCACTCCCGCTTGCGGTTAAATCGTCACCAAATATTACTATTTTCAAATTCAGATTATTCGATCACCTGTTCAAACAAGATGTGTCTAGCACCTAACGTATCTACATTATTTACTGCAAGCGCATTACCGCCATTGCAACAGGCTTTCAAGTGCAATCGTTTACTGCTTATTCAGTGATCTCAATTCCGTCAAATCGCATTGGTTAGAGGTTGAGGTGTATTTGCATTGGATCGAACATCGGTGTACTATTTTTATTTTATTTTATTTTTATGTTCATGCTTACGCTTATTTTGTTTTTGCGTTCTGGCCTTACATCAAATTTTCTGGGCCTCATTCTCCGCTCGATACTTGGCGTTCGATCGGTGCTTACGTTTAAGTAGAGAACCTAACAAACCGCTGCGTACTCAAATTTAGATTTAAATTTAATGTTCTTTTCAATCTTAATCTTAAGTATTATTTTATTATACAAACATAAGGCGTTATCGCATTTAACGAATATTGTTAACATGCATGTAATTATAAGTAATTATAAATATCATTTTTAGTTATTATTTTTCTGTCAATTTCAAATTTATTTCGTATAATTTGTACTCACTTGCCTAAAGGTTTAACCAAGGCATAAAATAAATCATCAATCAATCAATCAATCAATCAATCTCTCTCTCTCTCTCTCTCTCTCTCTCGCCCCCTCCCCCTTCCATTATCAAGCATGCCCGCATCTGGCATGCATTACCTGCCTTGTCTGTAATTTTTTGAATTATTTGTCCATTTGATTTTTATGGTGGGGGTTTTATTTATTCTTCCCCATAAAAATGTCTCTCTTTTTTTTCCTCCCTCCTGCCTAAAAATAATGATCTCTAAGAACACTTTTTGGAAATACGAAAATTACCCACTGCCCCTGAATAGTCAATCGTTGTTTGTTTGCTCGTTTATCTTCGTTTCTTCAATAAGGGCCCGTCTGCATGCTCGCCTACTGCAATTTTAATTAACTACGTAGGGTTACGTTCAACAGTCAAAATAAAAATCCACACTTCAAGCCCTGTCTCCGCGAAAGAGTAATCGAAATCCATTCAGGAGTTCTCGAGTCATAGACGAACAAATGTAGGCACAGACAGAAAGTAGACTTTTTTTAATACGATTTTTTTACTTGTTTTGCTTAAGGAGTCTCCTCAGTTTAGACGCTAAAAAAATACTATTTTCATGAATTTATTTGATATGTTTATATTATAGATATTGATGTAAAAGTTCTTACACTTAATAAAGACACTTTCGAAATACATTTTGAAAAATGTATTAATTTTTTTTAAGTCGCTATTTATAGACGAAAATGTTATTTTAAAAAATGTCCTAAAAATTGTAGGTCTGCGCTGTTGATGAAATCTCGGAGATGGATGATCCGAAATAAAAATCAAGCGGTTTTAGATTCAGTATGTTAATGGCTATAGCGCATATCATACGATTTTTGATATATGCAAAAATAACAAAATGGCAGACATTTTTCGAAAAAACAAAAAACGTGTTTTTTTCTGCTGCTGCTTTCAATGATTCTTGAGTCCAGTTCCCTCGTAGAGCAATTGCTTTTCTCTTGTGCTTATTAGGCATCTAAAACAAATGTAGAAAAAATGAATTACTTGAATACATTACAACCAATACTATGGCCATCATAGACCGACTGTACGTGGCCATCTCTCCTAATCTGCCGGGAGAGATAGCCACATCTTAAATGTAAACAAGTAGAAACAATACATGCGAAATCTTGGTGTTATAACAAAGGACTGTTCGTAAGCTATTCAAGAAATACAAAGGTAACCATTACTTTTACAAAATAACATCGCCACAATGTAAAACATGAAACCTTTAAAAAAATTCAGCAGTAGACAGAATAATTAAAAAGGATTTTACTTACTTAACATTTCCGCCATCTCTCGCCATCTCTCCCTTACCGCACTCCCCCGGAATTACCCTATCCATAGTCCACTATTTTTTATCTGCGAAAG
Organism: Ophion slaviceki; assembly: GCA_944452715.1. Taxonomy (NCBI): domain Eukaryota; kingdom Metazoa; phylum Arthropoda; class Insecta; order Hymenoptera; family Ichneumonidae; genus Ophion; species Ophion slaviceki. The sequence goes on from OX101789.1 coordinate 23,760,622, forward strand.
TTGACTCGATAGATAAACACAAACTAAAACCTGGGTCTGAAAGGTTGATGACATGCCTTCGCAATAAAGAAAAAACCAAGAACTGTCAAAGTGACATAGGTATCAAATTTGGTACTTGGGGTAATCGGACATTTCATAGTTAATGACCTAAGGTATTCGATTTGCGCGGTATGGTTAAAAACGGCTGGCGGGATATTGGTCCGAAGAAGGAAGATGTATAGGAGAACATATCCACGAACAACGAGTACGCGAAAAGCGGAGGTACGCGTGGCTGAGAAGATAGCAGTGGTCGATTCCGCGGACACGTTACTGTTTCAGAAATACATGCACCATGGTGAGAGAAACCCAGAAACGATGTGTATGGGCACTTTCGTAAAGAAGAACAGATTCGCGGTGACGAATAGGGCTGAAGATGTGGTTCAACTAATTTAGAGCTTGGCCTGAATCCGACAGAAGTCTCTTAACCACGAGGTCCGAGCTATTACTTCACTTCTCGCTCTCTCTCTCTCTCTCTCTCTCTCTCTCTCTCTCTCTCTCTCTCTCTCTCTCTCTCTCTCTCTTGCTATCTGTTTCCACTTTGACCCTTCGCTTTTCGGGGACTATCGCACGGACTGTGGAAAACTTTACAGGCGAAATCGGGTCGCCGTCGGGAGTCGTCCCGTTTCGAGTTGAACAGCCCTTACGGAAAAGCGGCCACACAACGCGAGACCCGTTGATTTTGTCGTTCGGTCGAGCATACATGTAGCCAATCATTGGAGGATCCTCCCATTCGGTGTTTAATCGTCTCAGCATCCGGCAAACTCCGTGGGTGGACCACTGCCGCGGGAACATATATATCCGATGGACACATTGCGTCTGTATACGTAGGGCAACTCTTGGATCGAACAAATCCGCAGTCGAGCATGCCGATGTTTGTGACAATGCATTTTATATGCGAGTGTATGTGTGTGCTCTCCTTTCTGCCGCAGGGGATGCTACAAGTTCGCGTGGTCAAGTACATTCGTGACGGACCATCCGGATAACCGCGAGGACTTGATATACAGTCGGTCAAAAAAGTTTTCGTGTTGCACGATTCGATGACTTTAAAACTAAACGATTTTAAGGAAATACTTAGCCGTGATATGTACCGTAAAACGGGGCTATTTTAAACAGGTTTTGGAAGTTTTTTGTAGGTAACTTTTTTTTAACATCCTAGATACCAACTTTTCTCGCTCCAATAGGACAGTGTGCCCTTTGGCTATCAAATGTATAAGAAAGCCAAGCTCCACCATCCCCTCACAATTTGATATGCACATTTATTTAAGTGTCAAAGTAGCCCCGAGTGTGGGGCTTCTTTGACAGGGCATTGAAATGCGATCTATGTCAAAGATTAAGATTTACTTTGGAATCGCTTTGATAAAAAAATGTAATATTTTATGCATTATACATGCAATTAAATGAAAAACAACGATTTATTATAATCGAATTGTCATCGTTATTAAGGCAGCAGAAATCGAACAATTTTCGTCCAATCGACTTGAAATTTTACCTGTAGCTCCTTAGATTGCTTTAACAGTCAAGTACGAGCGCTTTTTTGCGATGAATCGAAAATTGTAAAAAATATATCACTTTTGAGACGAAAATTATGGTCGAAAAAAACGAACTTTTTTTCAAACTCGTCTCTATTTTTCTTTTGATTATTTTTTTATTCCCCCTGTACTTGACTGCTCAAAATAATATAATTAACGAAAATATTTCACTCTTAGTTCCGGAACTAAATTTACGACAGTTCTACTGCGTGCCGGGGAGATGGTTTGCTAAAAAACTGTAGTGCTATATTGACTCGTGCGCCGCCATTTTTTATACCTTTGACAAATAATTATTTTTACACACTTCAATATAAACCTTATAAAACCTCAAGCTCTTTTGACCATGTATTTTATTCCTTTCTTTAAAAAAAAATCCAAAGAAAACGGTCGAAAATGGGCAGTTACAGTGGTGCCCTCCCTTAAGGAAATATTTTACATAAAAGTACCTGGGGTGCTATTATAAGCACTTAATGAGTCTTAAAATTTTAATTGAGATTAAAATCAACTTGAGCAACATTACAATCAACTTTAGCAACATTATGATCATCTTGAGCAACAAATTGTTGTTCAGGTTTATTCCCTGTACCCGTCGCATGCCACGAAAACTGTTAAAGTTACCCTGAATATCAAAGTAGCTCCGTTTTACGGTATATTCACATTATTTTTATCCACCTGTGCCTGGCAACAGTTTTCTACATAGAGCGAGCATGAAGTTATTGGTGTATGATCGGTGTATATAGGGGAGTTGTGGTTTAGATCACATACTTTTTCTTTTACGATAAGTATTTAAATAAATTATGTCGTTTGAATTCAGAGTCAAGCGCATATTCATAAAGACTTATTATTATAATGAAATAGGATCAGTTTCAGGACATTAGTTACTTAAATAACAAATAGAAAAATAAAAAACCACATGTAGGTCGACGTGTGCGAGATTACATATGTATGTCATCTTACACACCCCGACTGAGTTATGCTCAGATACATTCATTTCTGGGTCAAAGGTTAGTTCATAGCAACCAATATTTGCTGGAACATTATTATAGTGACGATGATGTGTTCCCTGCGGTACGTTAAAATGTTTGAATGCTGAAAGCCAATTCATTCCATTCTTCTTTACAACTTCAATGGTCTTGATCATGTGTTCTTGTGACCAGCTCTTACATGTCTACGTTCGTTGATGTCAGCCAGCCATCCCATAATGATAGGTAAATAAATCTGTTCCTATATGTGGTTTTATACGCAGCAGGCCAAGATGACATATAGTCCAGTGAAAGAGACGAAAACCCAGCAGTTTTTATCGTAGAATATGAATTTTCGACTGAAGATAGATGGTTGCATACTGAAAGTAACCCCAATAAAATGTTGCCCCTCAACTGGCTCCAACCATAAGAAATAGGGATTGATAACTTAAATATCGCCGTATCTGGATAATTAGTAGCCCGATCAAAAAAGGTTTCAAACAAAACTTGCTTGGAATAATAAAATTCGTATAAAGTTATCTGACGTCCAACCCCCTATCTTTGCAAATAGCGGCTAAAAAATCGATTCAAAACACGATAATTATTTCTTTCTCGACATATTGAACAATACTGTTCTGCGATGTTGCCATATGTCTTTTTATTATAGGGGACAAATATTTTTTACCAAGAATTATTCTGTCTTTACTGAACGTTTTTAGCAAAACTGAATTGTAAAGGAAATCCAAACTTTTTTCATTATTTCCCACTGATTACTAGTTATGGTGAGAACAGAAAACTACGATAGATACAACTAAAGTGGTGGCATATGTATGGAAACATTTTTGTTAAAATTTGGCTACTTATCGATCTGTTTATTTCTTTACAGGTGAAATCAGTGTTATTCGATTTCTTCTTATATTATGTTTATTGTTAATTCTATTATTTATAAGATAAAATCATTAACACCACTATATCAACCAAAAATTGTAGAATAATCTAAAATACATTATGTTGTTCAACGTGGACGGAACCTTTTTTGATCCATTGTATATGCGGAAAGCACATGTAATCACATATGTGTGTGTGTGTGTGTGTGTGTGCATACATATGTGTGCATATAAAGCACATATATATGCCTACATGTATGCCTCCTTACCTGCATTTATCTATTATTAATGGGATATTCTTTTAGTGATATATGGGGTTCTTTTACTAAATTTTAATACTTTTCCGTCTGCCTTTCCGGGTTTTTACATAATCCATTTCACCTTTACCATAGATTTGTCGCTTCACCATTTCCGGTTTGTCAGAGACCGCCCAGAGTGTTGTTCGCAGTCAGTCTTACCTGATGCACCACCGTATTGGTATTGCACGAAGGCACAGGCCTATATTTGACTACGTTTCAGTTGTGTTAAAAAACAATTACTTGGGCTGACTAAATTCGTCATCGGGGGATGTCAACCGACACCATCGTTGGGGATATTTATTTTGTGAATCGTGACTCAGATGCAGTACAACATGTGGTTAGAAATCATAGATAACAATCAGAAAAAAATATATTTCAATAATATTACCATGATACATATCTTGCAATACACTTTTTTTGCAAATTGGGCAAAATTGCCTTTGCAAGATCTGCCATGGCTCAGCTTCTGACCAGCTGATTTAGGCTAATAAGAAGGTTTTCAAATGGGATTTCGGTATACTTAGAGAATGGAGTTGGGTTCAGGTCACTATTCCAACTCCTTCTATGGGCAATAACTATCCGCGCAAGGTGGAAATTCGCACCTTAAGAGGAGAGCTCGGGAAGTTTGGCGCCATCCGATAGTAGAACTTCAGGACGATCCGGATGATTGGGAAATCATCCTAGTTGGATTAAGTGAAGTTTGTTCGGAAGATCGAATGATTCCTAACTAAATGAGCACCGATTGGATTCACCAAGTCAGATGCGCCTTGCGGGAGAGACCGGAAAGAAAAAAGGACCATTTCGAAAAGTTCGCCTGGACGATCCAGCGGACTAGCGAATTTTCAATAAGCTGTAACTCAGCTTTCAACGAACTCATTGGACTTTTTAAGTAGGTCAATGATTTTTGTAGACTCAGAGAATGGCGTGGAGCTCATCCCGATATCTAGATTTCCGCGGGCAAAAGCGTCCCGAAAATCGCTACAAATCATCCCTAAGGTCGGTCCAGGACATTGCAGCCATCACATCTCCATTACGTTTCATACGGAACCGAACGGTTTGCCGCTCCAGTATGCATCTTAACAATAAATAACGTCAATGTAAAGACGACGCAATGGTACTAGTACCGGTTACCATGTCGTATTTGTCACAATGGGGACCAAAAGATGCTCGGATGGTTTATAATTTCAGTCCGTGTGGCAAAAATGTAAACAATTCCAGACAAGAAACAATTTGGAGACAACATTCGTTGGAAAACGTCGATGACTTCAAAAATGTTTCGAAGAGTCGAGAATTCCTTTGAGAATGTATATGGTAATTCCGAGGGACTTGGCCATAAGGGAGAGATGGCCAATAGAAATGTTTCATAGAACCGCGCACTAGATTTCACCTGTTACTTTTCAATTCGCTTCACGTCGTGCGCAGGTGTAAGTGCACGAGCAAAAGTTTGGCAAAAAATGTTAAGTAAGTAAAATCCTTTTTAATTATTCTATTTACTGCATATTTTTCTGAAGGTTTCATGTTTTACATTGTGGTGATGTTATTTTGTAAAAGTAATGGTTAATTTTGTATTTCTTGAATAGTTCACGAACAGTGATTTGTTGTAACCTCAAGATTTCGCATGTATTGTTTCTACTTGTTTACATTTTAGATGTGGCCATCTCTCCCGGGAGATAAGGAGAGATGGCCACGTACAGTTGGTGTATGATGGCCATAGTATTAGTTGTAATGTGTTCAAGTAATTCATTTGTTCTACATTTGTTTTAGATGCCTAATAAGTGCAAGAGAGAAGCAATTGCTCTATGAGGAAACTGGACTCAAGAATCATTAAAAGCAGTTATTAGTGCTGTGAAAAAATGATGAATTGTCGGTTATACCTACGTTAGACCTACGAAATACCTAGGAAGACCTTAGAAGAAGGAAGGCGATATGAGAACAATGACAAAAAATGTTGCAGAGAGAATTATTATGAAACTCGTTTCATCGAAGACTGGCTTCAGTGGATAGTGTGCCAACTTTGGGTGCACAAATATTATACCGATGTCGATTATATGTTTCTAGATGTTGTCAAATGAAAAAAAAAATAAGAATAAAAAACACAACCAAAGACAAAACCGAGAGCATAATGCTGGGTAACTGGACATCTCACCTCTACTCCCCTGGCCATCACACCCGGATACCCCGGGGGAGATAGCCAATCGTCATTTTAAACAAATAGTAATTTTAAGGTTGATGTGATAGGAGTTTGTTTTAATTTCGTAAATTATCTTAACGTTAAATGTTGAAAGTTTAGTTACAAATGAAGATAAGTTGAGAAACGTCTGTACTTTTATTTTGACGGATCCTTGAAAAAACTGTGGCCAACTACCCCGGATTCGCCCTGTGTAAATATAAGAGCACGAGAATGAACCAAGAGAATTTCGGCGATGGCGTATGTTTTTCGCATTCGAAACCTCTCTATGCGCACTGGCCGCAGTCGACATCGCATTTTTTTTCATTTTCTCAAATACTTTCATGTGCTCGAGGGTTTAATTTAATTAAATCCGGAAGTGGATGCATGCAACCGTGGGAGGCCCTCCGTATTTTTGCAGGAAGTAATTCCATTATCTGGCCGGAAAACGATTTTCCGCAAAGAGGGAATTATACTATTTTTTCGATGTTTCTTTTAACCTATAACGCACACGTAATATGGAAAAAACGATCGAAACTTCTTCACCTTGATGAACCATCGGAATTGATGGTCCGTGCATTTTTTTTCTCGCAATCGTTGACGACCAAAAGAAAAAGAAAATATCGATCGAATTTCTCGTTAAATTTTCAACTTCCATTGGGTTGTAAAGTCGTTTCAAAAATCGTATGCACCGATGCATTTCCAGTTCGCATACGCAACGGTATTTGTCGTGCGTTGCTTCATTCGTTCGCATGGCCGTTGAACTTTTACGCAATAGTTTATTACCATTTTTTTCATCGAACGTCGATTGTCAATTAAGTTGACGAGGTTACCTACAATTCTTTATTTTCGTGCGTAGAAACGCTTTTGTTTCCACGAAATTGAAATAGTGATTCTCGAGGTAGAAAAAACAATCTAAAAATCGGTGGGATGAGTTTTTTTCCGACACAGTTCCAACCACGCTCTTTTTAAAATGTTATCCTCAACGATCCTATGCTCCCTGATCAATTCACGCGAAAATTGTCAATATAAACACTTACCCCAGTTAGTGGTGGCACAAAAAAAGACGTAAAAGCGACTGCTCGTTGGTGCGTGATCAATCGAATATCCCGCTTGCCATTTACGCTTTTCATGGGACAATTTTCTACGAAAGCAAGCCGTGGACAAATTCGCAACGTTTTTTTTCGCGCGTGTACTTTCGGAAAAAAAGAACAATCGAATAGCGACAAGTGGGATAGTTCTATCGAGCGCGCAGTACCGAGAAAGGACGCGGGAGAGGGATAAATAAATTAGGGAATTTGGGAAATCGGAGAATGAATGAACGACGTTAAGCTCGTAATGCAAAAAGGGGGCGAGATACAGAGAGCGAGAGAGAAAGAGAGGGATAAAAGAGAGGGCTGAGAAAAGCTCCGCAACGAGAGATCGGGAAACATTGCCGGGGGGGGGGGGGGGCTAAAGCGTTCTATACGATGTAACAAAGTGACGATTCCGCGGGCGATTTGCGCCATTCGCAAGCATCGTCCCCGGTACTTCTAATGGCTCTCGTAAATGGCGTTACGTTGACAGTGACGTCGTTTTGTCGGAGCATTCGGTCGTCGGGCTCGGATGTAGGCCGGGTACGATACTCAAACGAGAGATAGAGAGAGAGAGAGAGAAACAGGAGGAAGAGAAAAAGGAAGGTGAAAAGAGACAAAGAGGAAAAGAGGGAGGGAGATATCCCTCTGTGTGCTCTGCGGATTTAACCATCGCCCGTGGCCGATGAAGCCATTTAGATCTTCTCCAACCCTTGCTCTCGCCGCTGGACACTGGAGAGGGATGCTGTTCCAGGGATCACACATACTCTCATTTCGCATACACGTGCACAGGCCAAACATGTGTTACCGTGCGCACACACCCACACATCCCACACCCAGTTGAACGTGGCTTTTACATTTAGATATTTGCATTCAGCTCGAGCTTTCATACCAAAAATCATTTGCGTGGCCGACCATTTTGTCTATGGTTCCGTGTATTTGATGCGCCATTTTATTCGATTTTCGTATTCGCTCGTAGAGAAAAATACCTAGGTCAGAGAGAATGTGAGAGACACGGGGCTGAATGAGGAAGTTGCAATAATTAGCGGGCTTTGATGCATTTCGTCGTTGTATATGTGGAAGATGTTTGGAAGATTCGCTGAGCTGGTTGCAAAGTGGAAAAAAGTGAAGGTACCTTCATCAACTTCTGACAACGGAACGTGCATCGATATACAGGGTGTCCCTCTTATCTCTGCCACCCGAAATAACTCGGTAATTATCGACGTCACAGAAAAATGTTCCAGACAAAAGTTGTACGGTGTAAAGGGGGCCATCAAATGCGACCATTTTTGTTTTTCATTTCGGTGGAGGCGCTGACGGACAGTGAAGGTCACCTCCACTTTTTAAAATGGAATGGTACTTTTTTTTCAACTATCTTGTGGAGCACCTCAAGCTGCATAAAAAACATTCGGAGGTCAAAGTCGCTCAAGGTCATTCAAGGTCAGTATCGATGATACAAATCTAAATATCTCGGATCACTACCAAATATTTCGTAGTGATCCGGGATATTTAGATTTGTATTTCATTTTAATAGGTGACCTTGAACGACTTTGACCCCCTAATGTTTTTTTATGCGGCTTGAGGTGCTTCACAAGATGGTTGAAAAAAATGGACCATTCCATTTGAAAAAGTGGAGCTGACTTTCACTGTGTGTCAGCGCCTCCGTCAAAAAAAAATGGTCGCATTTGATGGCCTTCATACCGTACAACTTTTGTCTCGAACATTTTTTTCTAACGTTGATAATTACCGAGTTATTCCGGGTGGCAGAGATAAGAGGTCAGAGATAAGGTGGCAGAGATAATACACCCTGTAGATAGTGTATTAACCCTTTGAAGCATACATTTTTCTTTACGTGCACGTTTTTTCTCTACGTGAGAAATAAAAATTTAATAGGTATGTTTTAGTAGTTATTGAAGTCCTAGGAACCTTGAAACGCATTTACAACCGCCATATTTAATTAAAAAAACACTTGTGAATCGCCAACATTTTTAGAGTTTTAGAAACAGGTAATCCAGAATTGTCATATTTTATAGTGCCAAACCATGCGACTGGAGTCGCTTCGATCAAACTGATTTTATCAATGGGGTGAAATGGTCGACTCGGTGAAAGTCACCATCGTGGTATCACGAAGACGATTCGTCCTTTTTTCTAGAGTCGCCACTACTTTCGCTAGGGTTGAAAATCTAATTTGAATTGAAAACAAATAATCCGCTTGTTACTTCACGATACACTTTGATTTTGTGAAAAGCACTTGTCACTCGGCGCTTGTTCATTAATTTTATTTATTCGTCACTTGAACGATAGGGGTTATTAGCGGCTGTATACGTGTAAAAGTAAAGACGTTGAAGTTTGCATCGGTGGAGAATAACGATTTTTTTGTTAGTTTTTTATTTCTTTACTTTTATAAGTATTCGAACCTTTTTTTACATATCAAGGTCGCCAATCTTTGGTAAAATAATCGAGAAACGTTTGAACGATTTGCACAGGCTACATCGGCCAACAAATTTGAACAACTAAAAAAAATGAACTTTCGTTGCAATCCATAGATGTGAGCTTCAAAATCATGAAAAGTAAAAATAAAACCGAAGCAGAGGTGTTGTAAATAGGTATTCAGTATGAGAATTGAATATTTATTGATAACACCTACTTTTAAATTTACTTTGTATTCTCTTCGACTCTTTTTACTCTCCTTCTTAATTATAGTTACGTAGTTTGATTTTTCCAAATTGTCTTCTCATAGATTATTCTTAAATGATTAAAAAAAACGATGAGATTCTTTTTAAATCATTTCAACATAATTAGATTAATTTATTTATTTTAAAAATTCTACACCCTCTCCCCCTTTTTATTCAGGCCCAAGAACTCCAATTTCGTGCTTCCTATGTACAGAATTTCCTGTCATCACGCGATTAAGGATCAAGGATACTTCTCATCGAACTATACAAATCCTCCTCTCTATGCATTGTCATTCGCAATTATCGTCAACAATCAACGTAGAATAGGATTATACTTGATCAGATTAGATAGTATCTCAACTGTCCCCGTTCCAATTTGTACGAGCGGGAGCGAAAGTCCATTATCAATGATACGCAATAACTCTGTCATCGTCATGTTCCATTTCTCTCCAAGTTATTGCCATTGTGTGTCTTTGTTGGCACGCGTCAACGACAACGAGCGGAAACGCAAATACAAACATATTCTCCGAATGTACGTGTACACAGGGGCACGCGTGCACCTGTAATATAACGCGCGGTCCGTGGCCGGTCTTCGCGAACAAACCTGGACGAGGGATGCGCCCGTTCAGATGCTGCAGTCTTCCGGCAACCGAGAAGCAGTTTGCATATTCAATTACACCCTGAGAGAGAGCACCGTCTCTTCTGCCGCGCTGCCCATGAGCAGGCGTATGTGCGTAATGTGGATGACGAGAAACACATTCATACATACGTACATAATATATGTATATACAGGGTGGGGAAAAAGTATGGAAAAACCTGGAAATTTCGGACGGTTGGTTGAAAAAATAAATATTTAAGGTCAGATATTAGGTAATTTTCAGCGAGGAATCCAATGGTGGCCTTCAATTTGACCTTGAACCTTATCTTCAAGGTTATTTCAAGGTCAACTTTGTTTTTTTTTTAATGGGAACCCCTATTTTTGACATCGGCAATCGAAAGAGCGGGAAATTTTACGTTCATTGAACGTTCGTTGAACTTAGGAAAGGTCTGAGTTGGGTTAACGGGACGATAAGCGAAGCGTAGCAGAGACATTGAAAAAAAATGTGATTGAACTTTCCTCTGGCCGGATATTTATTCAATCGTAATTAATTTTTTTTTAGTATAGTAAACAAATTACTTGTCCGTTGACAAATTTATTTCATGAAACAAAAAAAAATGTTTTTAACGAAATAGCTGCTGCTTTACCGCTTGATTTGTGATAAATTACTAACAAGTACACCAACCCAAGTGAAACCCACCGAATTAAATAAAACTTGGCATACGAGTAGAATATTGGGGGAAAAAGGTCGAAAATGGGCAGTTACAGTGGTGCCCTCCCTTAAGGAAACACTTTACATAAAAATATCAAGTACCTGGGGTGCTATTATTGAGGATTTGAGTCAATGATGCACTTCATTAGTGTTAAGGCGTTACCTCCACTTATAGCGCCAAAAAGGCCTTTTTCATGAATTTTTTTAAAGAAAACTACAAAACTTTTTTAATCGATCAATATACCATCTTAAAGAACACATCTTGAAGAACTTTCAGTAATTTTTTTATTGAAAAATATTACATTGTTTAGTGTCAAATGGCCGTCAATGAAATAATGTTTTTATATACACGGTTTGCGGTGACCAACATTGCGGCGAAGTGGATCATCTGAAAAAAAAATGCTGATGGATTTAGTCAAATATAAGTATAAACTAGTCTTTAATCGAAGGATTTTAAAAAATATTCATTTTTCACAAAATGGCGGACAGTCAAAGTTAATGGTTCGATTTTAACGAAAAAAATCGAACGATTAACGACTACATTTTTATGTATTAAATAAGGCTGCAAAATTTCAAGAAGATCGGTTCATTAGTGTTCGAGTAATCTTGGTTACCGACTTCAGAAATGCCATTTTGAGAAAAACGCGTTTAAAGTTTCAATTTCAGTTTACACGAAGAAAATATTTTTTTTTTTGTAAACTTACATAGAGTCATCTATTCCGGGCTCATACAGAAGTATGGGCCCGGATACTTATACTTCAAAAAAATGCAATTAAAAACAATCGATTTTTTCAAAATCGCAAGTGGGGGTAACCCCTTAAAATTCTCATTGAGATCAAAGTCAACTTGAGCAACATTACAACCAACTTTGGCAACATTATCGTAAACTTGAACAACAAATTGTTGTTCAAGTTTATTCCCCGCACCCGCCGCCCGCCACAGGAGGTCAAGCGGGCTCGCTGCGCACACATTTAAAACGTATTGTGGCGCTCTGTCAAAGTAGCCCCGAAAACTGTCAAAATTACCCTGAACGTCAAAGTAGCTCCGTTTTACGGTACCGTCACCTTAGTTTGTAAAACCACTTTGATTATTTTTGCATACGTTTGGAGAATTATTTATATATAATATATGTTTTATATACATAATATATATAATATAGATTATTATTATATGTTTAGATTATTATTGTATATATAATTCTCTATTTTTATAATTAGGGAATTATATATATTTCATATGGGTGTGTATATTTTTATATACTGTCTATGTACAAAGTAGGTCACCGCAAAACAAAATGACGTGGCTCGCATAACGTTGCCCGACGATGTATTCGAAATCCGGCCTTTTTTTGTAAACGTGGGCTTTCTTCTCGGCTGCAAAAAGTTGGGCGTGTGAATTTTCTGTACGCGGCAAGCTTCTCGCGCGTCGTTAGTATTCGTATAAATGAGTAGAGGGATTTCTTTTTTCCCCGCTCGGTTTCTTCATTCTTCGTCTTGGGAGTAACCCCGCGTGGATCCTATAGCTATATCACACCATGCGGATTTTCTCGGTCAGGTCGTCTCCTCGCCTTTCTCGCGCTAGTCTTTCTCTTCTCTTCTTTCATTCGGTATATCCTCGGAGAATTCAACTTTCCATCGCGTCTACATATTATCATCGACGTTCGCGAGTATTCTCACGACGCGCGGATTATCACGGAACGCGCCATTTCAATGAAGGGCTCGGGCGAACAGGGACGCGCAGGGGGATTGAGCAGAAACGCGACTATCCGGTGACGTGGTTTTGTCCTGCGGATTATCGAATTTCCGGTTTCGCACGACACAAATAATACAGTATACCGAAATGATGCTCGCGGGAACAATATTGATATGGTAGAAATCTCGTTAAAAAAAGGTCGAGGCAATTGAGGATCCCGTATGACGGATTTGTAAAAACGCGCAAATTTCTATATTAGTCAGGATTCGAAGATGTTTGGAGTCTTGGAAAATGCTACCGCCCGTGCACTGAGAAAAAAATCATTGATCCAATATCGTTGGTGTTATTGAATGAAATTTTGTTGATTCAATTGTAAAATTGTTGGTGTAAATAATCAGATTTATTAGTCCAAACAAAACGCTATTGACTTTAATAACATGATATTGATTTCGAATGATAAAATTTTTTTTTTTTCATTCGAAAGATATATTGTTAGCCGAGAACAATATATTATTGAAAGTATCTAAAAAATTATCCCGAAAAAATTGTATAGTCTTGAATGCATTTTCTGCAATGAACGAAAAAAGCGTTTCAATTCATAACATCAATATTGTTGATTCGAGTAAACAAGAAAAATTGAAATTCGCTCGTTTGCTTCAGATAAAATTTCTATTGAGTGAATATGTTATTTTATTTTTTACACCATATCCGACATTGATTTACACGTACATTATTCGATAAAATATTCATATTTTATTTTTATTTGAAAATATTAAGCAAATGTCTGAATTGGTTAAAAAATTATGCGAAAGAAACATTTGTTTTTTGCGCATTTGGTTGAAAAAATTCAACCAAATCATGGCCGAGCGCCACCGAAATGATAGATGTGAGGAAACCCGTAGTTCTCGGAGTAACCGCTACCCGTGCAGAAATTTTGGCAGGGATACAGCTGGATTCTGACTTGTATCCCGGGCTCCCAGTCGGGATCTAGTCCGATATCGGATCAGATTCTAAGACTAAATGTAAGATCCGTAAACTGGATTCCATTAGGGATCCAGAACCGGATCCTTTAATGACTCTAAATAGATTCCCCATGGAATCATTGAGGAATCTTGGAAGGATCACGGGTAAATACAGGCTGAAATAAAATGGCAAAAATGGAATTATTGCATGTTAAATTTATTATAAAAATAATTAACATTTATACATTTTTGGTGAATTAAAATATCAATTTAAAAAATGAAAGGTAAGAACACCATAAAAAATGGAAAACTACGACTGGGTTATCGTTTTTTGGACTACTTGGCGTCCTTTGCGTCCATCTCAGTCTTTTGCGTTGGATATTCGTATCTATAGAAATTGGAAATTCCTATCTATAGATAGGAATTTTATAGATAGGAACCTCTAGATGGAAATTCCTACCTATAGATAGGAATTTCATAGTAATACCGAAAATACACGTGACGCCAAAATTTTCAAAGATATGCCATCGTCGTCATACATATTCCGATACGGATGCAAGTTGGATTCTAACCGGGTTACCGGTTTTGGGGAATCCATGACAAATCCTGATCGGGATTTGATCGGACATAGGGTATCCCTGTCAAAATTTCTGCACGGGTAGAAGCCGCACGCGCGCTCGTTTCTCGTAAGCGTAGCGCGAACCGAAAATCTAGTTAAGACGGAATGACACCTCATCGCGGTCGGTATGGTAGAACAATTATAGATTCCCAAAAATCTCTGAAACGGCTCTTCAGATCCCGTCGAAACTTTGCCAAACGACGTCAAATAGATAGACGAATAGCTTCTAGCCCCTCAAATTTTCTGAATTTAAGAAAAAAAATGTAGATTGGCTTATCATAAGCCAATCTAGTTTTTTTTTCTCAAATTCAGAAAATTTGAGGGGCTAGAAGCTATTCGTCTATCTATTTGACGTCGTTTGGCAAAGTTTCGACGGGATCTGAAGAGCCGTTTCAGAGATTTTTGGGAATCTATAATTGTTCTACCATACCGACCGCGATGAGGTGTCATTCCGTCTTAAACGCCAGAGAAGCTCTGAAGAGTATCGCTTCTTGGCCTGTGGCTAAGATCAAAGTGTAGTATCTGTTTTTATCAGATGAATATCTGATGTTCTCTCCATGGATATTCCATTCGATATCTGATATTCTCTCCACCATTATCGTGGATGATCATTCTCATGGTCACTTTTTATTTAAGATGTGAAACAAATTGAAAAACTTGCGTTCCATGGCATATTCGTTTCGGTGTAGTAAAGAAATAATTAGTTCTATTGATTATATTTTTGTGCGAAATGAAAAATGTTTGTAGCAACCGCTTAATTGTTTCATCCAATACATCTACGGATTGTATATAGAATGATTTCAATAGAATATAATTTTATTCGAAGGATAATGTAGATATTCAGAGAACAGAAGAGCTTTTTCAAATAAAATAAAATGTTATTTAAATCAATCATATTTTCCAATATTTTATAGTATTGCAACAATCTCACATATCGGTAGCACTCCGCAACAGCACAGTTATTTGGATCAACCAATATATTTTTTGATTCACTTGGTTTTTTTCTCAGTGTGCGGGAATTGTCGTATGGATCCAATTGGATTGCCATACTTGTGCCTACATCCTGATAGGGATCCAATGGGTCATCGCATTGAGATCCCTCTGCTAAAGCGTTACGCTCGTATTGGTGTGTGCGTTTATTTTAAGGTTGTTACAGGGTTTAGCCGTCGGGGGTGAAGTTTGAAGGGAGCGTCCTATGCTTATGCACGGAGCCGATTAACTGCTACCAACTGTTAGCTTTTAAATAATCGTCATATTGAACGTGCGTTCTCGAACTATTTTTCCACATCTATTTGTAAAAATATTCATTTTTGAACATTCGGTGATCACATTGATTGTTTCCATTACTTTGTATAATTATTTTCTATAACTTTAGCTCGCTTAATTAACGCGAAACGCATTGGCAACGTCGTAAATCGTGGTATATCACAATGCCCAGGTTGGCAGAAGTGTCGCGAAGTAAGACATATGCGCCCCGTTCGTAACCTCAATATCGGCCCAACGACCTGTCAAAAGTGAATATCGGTCCGAGTAAAAAAAAATCCGCTGGAAAGAAATAAGTGCCTAAAAGCTGTTTATAATCTCGAAGAAACAAAAAACTTTAACAATTTTCCGAATTGTAAAAAACAATTTATGTATGAAAAAAAACCGCATTATTTTGTCTTTGCCTAGAAATGTCTAGAAATATATAATTTCCGAACATAGTTATCAAATTTATATTGAGCAATTATTACTAATTAAGAGAATAAGTACCAATAATATTCGTTGTTAATTAACCTGGCTGAGTAGTTTGAGGTTCCCGGGCATAATTACCGAATACCGATAAGAAGGTAGCATTTGTGCCGTCTACGACGTTGCCACGATTGCACAGTTTTTGTGTGCTTGATTTTTGCACAAATGCGCTATCAAAAACGTTAATAATTTTATAACGATACTGCGAATTCTCTATTTCACGGTACCAAGGGTTAGTCCGATAATTAGTCGAACCGTACCTATTTTTCGGCTCCGTGGTAACATTCACTTAGCAGATATTAATAATATACTGAAAAATGATCGAGAGTTTTTCATAAGCGTAATATAATTAGCCCACGAAATACGTCGAGTTGCCGATTGTTCTTTCTCATAAACGGTACTGTGGATCGTATTCAAACTGCACAGGATGATCAGCAAAGACGTTATCAAGGCCCAGAAAAAGTTTCAGCTCGGTGGTAACATGTTGTCTTAACCCCATAACAACCTTACGGGAGGGGGTACCTTTAGGCGAGGATAAAGTTAGCTGATTTTCAAATGTAGCCATTTTTTTTTTTGAAAATTCAATTCTGTTGTTTCAAAGCGTACCACTTCAGCGATTTTTAACATTTCTCATTTTTTCGTGGTTCATATTCTGCGTATGAGTGTTAATAAAAGAAAAATCGTCGTTGGTTGTTTTCTGATTAAACCCGCTTACGTGTCACGCCATCTGACAACATCCGCCGCAACCTGTTTAGAAGAACAGATAGGAAAAAGTAATATCTAGCGATAAGCAATATTTTGAATGATCAATTTATACCCATTTTTTCACAAGAAAGCCGTATTTTTACCCAAAAAACCCTTTAAATTAACGCACACTCCTTAAACGCCCTTTATACCTCTTAAAATTTTGAAATCCCTTAAAATAAATCTACAATTATGGATTGTTGGATTGTCTTCGGGATTTCCCGTTGGAATGTATGAATCCAATTTGAATCCTAATGTATTCCCACGTTATCGAAGAGAATCTGACATGATTCTTGATGGATCCCGTCGCATTCTGTACGCTCAATTGTCTAAACAAAATAGATGTAGATATCTATTTTGCTTACAAAAATTGTCTAAACAAAGTAGATGTAGATATCCAAAATGAGTAGATCTTGAAAAAGTATGAATCTTATAGTAAAAAAATATAAATCGCTTAAAAAAGTATGTCATAAAAATCGACTTGAATCACATCACTGAAAATGCATTGTAATTATTGTTTTTTTCTAAATTCATTTCACTGCACTGTCACATAATATTACTACACACGTTTACACTCCCGAAGCGTGCAGGTTATGTTTCAAGATACCGAGTTCTTTAACGTGACTTTTGAGGGGTTAGGCCACAGTAACGGGTATAAAATCATGTGCGAATTTAACAATTTTTTTTCGTATGAAAAAGTGATTCACTCGTAAAATGAATTACACTACTATTTAGCATGAATATCAAGCTGTCAGACTTTTTTTTCGATGTACAAAATGGTCTACTACTAATATTTTCTTTTGTTATCTTTTTTAGGCGCTCCGCGGCGTGACATTTAGCACCCACAATTTTTTACCTAGAACAAAAAACAAAAATTCTCGTCAATCTACATTAGAATACCTAGAGAAGTACGTACGGAATTTAAAAAATATTGTTTTATTCAAAAGTTGTAGGTATTTGAATTGAGTTGTAGGTATCTGAATGAATTTTCAGTGAAAAATTTCGTATAAAACTGCTCATAAAATAAAAAGTTTTCGATTAATCAGAAATTCCGTACGTACTTTTCTGCAAAATACAATTAGGAACATAACTTTTAAATTTGAAGTAAATCGAGTGAAAATAGTTTAAGTTATTTGTGACGCCAAGTGGAAAAAGCTGTTTCGAGAAAAACGCGTTTAAAGTTTTAGGTACTCTATGGCCGTGCCAGAGGTGGGCTTACGTTATACGCTCAAAGTCGGTAAAAAAAATGTTCTTGCTATAAATCGAATAGTAACTTATTCACATGATGATAAAGCACCGTTCTGGCGAAAAAAATCGATTTTTTGAAAATTCTACTGTGGCCTTACCCCTTAACATATTTTCGATTCGAGCCTGGTAAGAATTCTCAAACGGCGTTCATTGGAAACCAGTGCATAATTCAATTGGATCCCGATGAAGATTCCCTACGTTCGGAGTCCCTATCAAATTTCTATAGGGATGTGATAGGATCTGAGAACTCCGTGTCAAATTCCTGCATGGGCAGGCCGATAAAAATTGGCCAGATTCTTACTTTGTTTGTTCTAAGACTATGTGCGAAATTCGTGATCGATCCTAGTGGATTTCAGTGGCTGGATCGATCACAATTGAATTTTTCAAGGGTTTAGTAGCCGTTTGAAAAATATACCCCCTTTGATTTGCGGTAGCTTTGCGTCCGTCATGGGACTCTCACTGGAAGACATGGTGGGAAAACAGGAAATGAAAAAGCAGTACAATATGTTGAAAATTTGTTGTGTGGGTGTTGTGTGTTTCCATGTAACTTTTTGGAAAGTTTCACAATTACCCGCTACATAATTGTAGTAAAATTAATTGCGACGTACTGAAATTCTGCACATTTTCTCGTTCGGCTCTCTCATTATTTCCTTATGAAAGTTCATGCCGACGCTGTACACAGTTGAGCGGCTACAAAATTGCGGTCGTCGTGAGGCGCGTCACATTCACTCTCGAGAGTTCCGTCGTAATGAAGTAAAACATTAACATATACAGGTAAAATGATCATTAAAAAAACTACATCTAGGAATTAAATCCGAGAAGTATGAAATCATTGCAACGACGAGGTCGGGTTTTCGCTCACAATTAGTAGTCTTGCCAAATTTTATTTATTTTCTGTCGAGCAATATTGATAAGCGATGAAGTTATTATCCAAAGAAAGTGCCGCAGATGTTGCATGGTCAATTGGTGCAGCTACACTGAAAAAAAAATTCGTTTATCCAACCAAAATTCAGTTGGTTTAACAAAATGTATCTCTAAACACGTTCAACTTGATTTTTGATTGGCATAACAAACGTTTTGTTAATCTAACTGATAGTTTTAGTGGTGTGAACTGTAGCTTATTTAGCGTGTCTGAGCAACTGTTGAAACAACAAAATTTCGAGACAACAAAATGCATTTTGCCCATTCAACGATTTCGTTTTCTCAGTGTACTCCTTTTAAAATAATACAACTTTTGTATGATGGAATACGTCTTTGAAATGTTGAAAATTTCGAAAATCGAAAGCTTCAGGAAAAAAGACTTTCGAGCGAAAAAAACAACTTTAATAATTTGTTATTAACAAATTGATAAAAATATCAAAATATCATCGGGTCGTACGATAGAAAATGTTATAAAATATGCTCCCCCCGAATTTTACGTGAATCAAATGAATAGATTTTGGGATACGTCTTGCAGTTTTTCATGAAACACAGTTTCTAGATAAACGCAAAAGAAAAAAGGTTAAAACGCCGTGGGTTGGTCCGGCGTAGCGCAGTGGGCGCTCTGACCCTTTCCAAAAATCGTCATAACCTCGTCAATTTTCAAAATGTTTATTAAATTGTCTCTCCAGATCAAAATTAAAACCCTAGGCTATTAAACTGTACTACAGACGTGTCATATTTTCTAAATTGCAAGCTTATTCCCCCTTAATATTAAAAAAAACAGCATAAAACAGTATTTTTACTGTTCACCTCTTTTACAAAGATTCTTCTATATATACCCGACTAGAAATTTTGCTACGGGGCAGACAAGGGCCGTATCCGGCATGCTGTATTCCGTACCACGGCACTTTACAGGCCGCCGTATCAGGGCTTTGACAGGCGTGAAACGCTGTTTGCATCCGGCCCTGATGCGGATGCCGGTTACGAACCTGATCAGTATACCTTTGCAGGCACTGTTCCGGCTGCCGTATCTATGCCTGAAATGACAAATAAAAACAATCCAAAAATTATGAATAAAAAAATTCTGTCAGTATTTTTTGTTTCCATATACCTTATTTATGTTCCTGCCTATATGATAATTGAATTAAAACGTATTCTGCCTCGTTGAAGTTTTTACCTACCGTCGGGATTGAACCTATGCCTCCTTATTCTGTATGAACAATATAAACAATTAGTCCACGCTCGATAAACAATATAATCAATATAAACAATTAGTTTATTACCTGCTCGCAGAGTGTCGATTATCCGAATTCACGCGGTTTATAGCGCAGACGTCAATGAAACCTAACCTCAAAATCTTGATTCACCAACTACGGGTGCACTGATCCGGCCGACATCCGGCCCAGATCAGGCGTGCCGTAACACGGCGTCTATGGGCGCCATATTACGGCGACATTCAGGCTACCGTACTTCGGCCTGTTTAGGGTGCCCCCTCGCGCCTGTACTAAGATTCCACTGATTCGGCGGACTTCCGGCACTGATCAGACGTGCCGTACTACGGTATTACGGACCGCAGCTTTATAGCGGCCTGATCAGTCTTCAGGCTGCCGGATCAAAATTTCAAGTCGGGTATGTATACATTACTTTTTTCTTCTTGTTTCTACAGCGAAATCCTGTTTGTTGGATTGGTCCTCGAAAAATCAGTTTCCCATGCTCGTGCCGCGAATTCTTCCTGGTCGTGCGCATCTTTGTTACAACGATACAGGTTTTCTTCGTTGCTTTTCGAAACGTAGTTTCCCCATGCACATGTGTACCGCACGTAAGCTATATGATATACGCTTATCCATATGTAGATAGCGTACAGCCTCGAGGGAGATTCCTCGTATCGCGGTCGTTTTTTGGCTTCGTGGGCAAGTAATCGCCGATAGGTAGGGAGGAGAATGGAGAACGGCTACCATCGGACCGAGAAACAGCATTTTCCATGGTTTAGGATTGAATGGTACATAAAATGCTCTCCTATAACCCATAAAACACACACAAGCATACTCATATATATATGTACAGGGTGTCCCTCTTATCTCTGCCACCCGAAATAACTCGGTAATTATCGACGTCACAAAAAAATGTTCCAGACAAAAGTTGGACGGTGTGAAGGGGGCCATCGAATGCGACCAATTTTTTTTCGGTGGAGGCGCTGACGCACAGTGAAGGTCACCTCCACTTTTTTAAATGTAATGGTACATTTTTTTCAACCATCTTGTGGAGCACCTCAAGCCGCATAAAAAACATTATGGGGTCAAAGTCGTTCAAGATCATACCATTAAAAACAACGTGTGAAGGGTGGTTCAAACGGTTCAGAAGTGGCGATTTTGAGAGTGGGGCGCTCGGGAAGACCGCAAACATTTGCGGACGCCGATCTGCAAGCGTTATTGGATGAAGATGACACTCAAACAGAAGATCAACTTGCCGAGGCATTAAATGTGACTCGGCAATGTATTTCGAAACGTTTGCACGCCATGGGAAAAATTCATAAGGAAGGTAAGTGGGTGCCGCACGAGTTGACTGAGAGACAAATGGAAAATCGAAGAGCCATCTCCGAAATGTTGCTTTTGCGGCAAAACAGAAAGAGTTTCCTGCATCGAATTGTTACTGGCGATGAAAAATGAATATATTTCGAGAATCCCAAACGCAGAAAATCGTGGCTTTCACTTGGCGAAGCGTCAACATCGACGGCACGGCCAAATCGCTTCGGAAAAAAGACAATGCTCTGCGTTTGGTGGGACCAGCAAGGAATCGTGTACTATGAGCTGCTGAAACCAGGCGAAACTGTCAATGGGCATCGCTACCGACAACAACTAATCAATTTGAACCACGCATTGCTCGAAAAACGGCCAGAACGGGACACGAGACACGAACGTGTGATATTGCAGCACGACAACGCTCCGTGTCATCGCAGTTCCATCGTCCAGGACACCATAAAAACACTGAAATGGGATCTGCTACCGCACCCGCCGTATTTGCCAGACCTGGCCCCTTCAGACTATCACTTGTTCCGGTCGATGGCGCATAGCTTCGGTGGGCTACACTTGGCTAATTACGATGCAGTACACAATTGGTTGGACGAATGGTTTCAGTCCAAAGACGCGTCGTTTTATCGTCGCGGTATTTATGTATTGCCAGAGAGATGGTAAAAATGTGTGAATAGCGAGGGACAATACTTCGGATGAACCATTTTTTGTATTTGCCTTGAAATTTTCGATTTTTTATTGGTCAAAAAACCCGGAAACTTAGTTGCGCACCTAGTAGAGGTCGCAGTGTAGTAATGACGAGGGAGTGAAATTCGGTAGAATGAAGACACCCAGTAAATAAGCCAACGGGTGTCATGGACCATCGAATTGTCCGTCAATCTGCCTGTCCATTCAAAAGGATGCGCTACCTCGATCGTTTCGCTTACGCGGTCGAAAACCCTTTATCTCTCCTCCCCTCGCCCTCTCAACTCCGCCCCTTCTCTCTCTTTCTCTCTCTCTTTCTTTTTCACGTACTAGGCGCTCTCCGACTGAATTTCCCTCGTGACCGTACATCAGTTCGCGGATATCGCCAATCAATTCTCTTTCAGCTCTCTCCCTCCCCCTCTCTCTCTCGCTTTCTCTCTCTCCCTCTTATCGCGCACGTGACCCCGCGTGGTTCTTCCGTTAAAATCGTTTATACATTTGCTTTTGGAGCGTATACAGAAATGCATCGTAAGCAATTCAAGACGATTTTTCACTTTCGTTGCTTATAAAAATCTAACGCGAACATGAAAACAATTTCCGAACCATACCAATTGCAAATTGTTTTTGAATTTTATCTGTATATGAGGATAAATAAAAAATGAAAAACAAAGAGGCGGCGAAAAATTCGAAAATCGATAAAAATAATTTGTTGTTTTGAAGGATTGAATTTTCAGAACGATGTTTTCTTATAAACGTTTTTTATGTAATGATAAGACAACCCTTCGGTCGGTGCTTAACATCACAATCCCGAATATTCGTGTCTGTTTTTCAACTCAAGGCGGTATTCTAGTCTAACGGCCTAAATTTCGAGGGCTTTCTCAGGCTTGATGAAAAGAAAATATATACATATTGGTACTATCCATTTTTACAGTTTTTTTAAATTCATGTCTCCATAATGGTTGCAAAGCTTCCATAAATCTGAAACAGGAATAACACCAATTTTCTTGATCAATGATAATGTCATTATGGCAGGTACCGAAGAGAAAAACAATTGAAACGGTGATTCTATTAACAAAAAGTTCATTTTCGCGCTGTTTCTTTCAAAGTTATTTTTTTTTAGATCGAAATAATAAGAGTTTCGCAATGCCCGAGGTAGGGACGATCGACGGGTATATACTGAAGCCCTGTACCAAATTTCAAGTCAATCGGTCTAATAGATGTCGAGATTTTATGTCAATCAGGCTGAAAAAAAAGTTGTTTCGGGAAAAACGCGTTTAACCCTTAGTAGTCACACTTAGCTAGAATCACGTTATGGTTATACTGGGTCCATTGGACACAAGCGTTTTTAAATTGTTATAAATAATGAAATAATGCATTGAGCGATATGAAAAAAACAATAGCGAGGTATAATTTGAACCTTGGTCAATACAAGGATATTGATTAGAAATAAAAAATTAAATTTTAAATATGCAAAACACGTGAAAAATGACTTTTTTACAAAAATTGCTGGAACTCTTGTAATTATTGACAAAAAAAATGGTTTTATAATCTGGAAACAATGTACTTTAAAATAGACATAGCGGTTTCTGTGGAATTTTCAAAAAGCATATTTATTTCATCCAACACAGGTGCGATTTAGAAGGAAAGAATGAAACGCTTACACATGTAAAAAAATGTATGTTTTATGGGAAAAAAAAAGTTGTGCGGCATCAAAATAATTTGTTTGTGACAATTAAGTGTGACTATTAAGGGTTAAAGTTTTGAGCCCAATTTTAGACAAACGCAACTATTAAAGTGGTACAAAGGCATGTTGTATTTACGTTATATTAATTGGCCATTCCTTGCTCGTTAGCCTCGTGCCTTCCTCGTGCCTCCTTCGACTTCGAAATGATGATTTCAGAAGCTCGTTCTTCCATGCGAGCAGTTCTAGCTTCCTTTGAAGCTTCTGAAGTTCGTAGCTTTGATCGGTCGATCTTATTCTGGTCTCATTCTTTGGCCTGAATTTTGGGAATTTCGAAATTTCCTTTCGAGGACATATTCTTGAGAGTCCTCCAGATAATGCAGATAATTTCAATATATATATGAGTGCTCTAAGAAAATTTTTAAAAATAGTTTTTTTTTCAAAGCCAAGGAAATTTTTTTTTAAAGAAATAGTAAAAGATCTGGAAAAATGGATAGGGGATAAAGAAGGAGAGCAAATCGATAGAAAAATACAGACGGTGCTTAAAAAGGAGCCGGTAACTGAACTATGTATGTACATAAAGCACTTCGAGAATCTGATTCGGGAAATGGTAAACGAGGAAGCGAATGCGAGACGAAACGATAGGAAAAACGGCAATAGGATATAAGTTAGAACTAAAAAAATGTTTGTAAGGGGGAACGTGTATGTAGGGGGCGCCTTCTATGAGTAGACACCCCGAAGGGGTATGCCTGAAATAATAAATACTACTACTACTAGTTTTTTTTCAGAATTCTATACTAGAATGCTGTCTTATTGCTCTTTTTTCATTAGGAGCTTTCATTTTTTCCAGACTCTAGCTGCGTAACATTATTATATACGTATGTACAATTATATTATTATTATTATATAAGTAAATATAGTCAAGGATTATTATTCAACTTTTTATATGCTATAAATAAATGAATAAATAAATAAACACGTATATAAAGAACAAGGGATTCAGATAACGATCGTTACCTGCCCGAAAAACTTCTCAACCATAAAACACCCTGTTGACAGAACTAATTATCAAGGGTAATTACTACTATGCAAAAAGCTCTATTTCATGATGATTATCGTTATTATAATCTTCAGAAAACGTTAATTTTTTCTGGAGCATATTCAGTGATCAATGGTTTTTTTCAAATAAATTCACGTGATTGATATGCAAGCAACACTGTACATTTGTATTTCATTGTGAACAACGTTTGATTGAATTCGCTGTTCATTTTGAAAATGCGAGCAGAGATTTGCGGTCCAGACGTGGAAACCTGCGATTACAATGAGGTAAAACGGAAAGAATGTGAAGAAATTGCGAGGATAACGTTGCTGACGATTTGTCGCGAAAGGCGCCCGATATGCGAATATATTATGGCCGCGCGCGTATGTGAGAGGAGAGTCGCGAAACGAGCTCGCATTCAAAAGCTCAGCATCTTTCGTCGCTTCCTGGGCACGAATTCCTCCGCGGTTTACTGCGTTATTTTATTTCCCCTCGACTATGGGGTTGCGCTATCGCAGCGACACATGTACACGTGAAGCGAAAATATTCGAATGCACCGAGACACATTGAAATAAAAATACCATGGGTTTTTAATATACGCCATATCTTTACTGGATGATATTTCTATTCGGCTTATTTTCCACTGTCCAATATTAGTTATTAGTTTGGTTTGTCAAGCCGCCTGGATCAATACTTGGATGGGTGACCGCTCAGCCGTGCTCGGCTTGACAGCAGTTTGATTGAGTTTCCGATGGTAACGCAATTGTTTTACTAGGAA
The DNA here is from genome assembly GCA_944452715.1 of Ophion slaviceki. NCBI lineage: Eukaryota > Metazoa > Arthropoda > Insecta > Hymenoptera > Ichneumonidae > Ophion > Ophion slaviceki. The sequence continues at coordinate 23,786,190 of OX101789.1, forward strand.
TATTATTACCGATGTTAATAATTCACTGACTAATATTACGATCAGTATAAACGATTTTAATAACCAATGTTTTCAGTCATATGAATACAAATATTACTATCGATATCAATGATTTTATTAAGTATTTTTTTCATTCGTCTAAATGATTTGACTGAACAATATTTTTATTCATATAACATTTTTCAGGTGTCCGCATTTTTGCTACTACACCAATATTTTTTTGCAAAATTTGCGGGCTCGCTGCATCCGTAGATTGTACTGTTTGATAAAATTTGACAAATACATTTTTTTTAAGAGGTTACGTGGGTTTCGAAGCCAAAAAAGCATATTTTCTCTGTTAAAAAAACATAATATATAAATTATTTTATTCAAAATGTTAACCACATAAAAGAGCAACATTTCAACAATATTGAAAAAAAAATTTACCCAAAAATTTGGGAGATTAAGCCGGTGGGACCTGATTTCCGGAGACCCCTGAAAAAAGTGTCCTCGTGGTGCTCAGGATTACTCATGGTAGCTTTATCTGAAATGAAAGAAAATGATTGAACGAAGGATTTGTTGAAAAATTGAAATTTGAATTTTTGGCAGAGTTGTGTGCAAAATAGTTCAATTTTTGGTACAATTTACACTACCTTGTAAAATGAGTTGTCATAGAAAAAAACCTGCGTTCAATCAGTAGCCAATGCTATTTTGAAAAAGTGTGCAAAATTTCAATAAGATCGATGCTTTCGTTATTGAGAAATCGTGTCCACCGTATTAAAAAATAGTGCTTTGAGAAAAATGCGACTAAAGTTTTAAGCAGAAACAAAACCAAGACATTTTGTTTTAACTTAACTTTTTTATAAAGCAAAGTTCCTGCTGAAGATGCGACGTCCAGGGCATCCTTTTGTTCGAAATGTGTGGGTTTGAAATTTTCAAGCCCACGTAACCCTTTAAGGCGTTACCCCCACTTGTAGCGCAAAAAAGGCCTTTTTCATGAATTTTTTTAAAGAAAACTACAAAACTTTTTTAATCGACCAATATACCATCTTAAAGAATACATCTTGAAGAACTTTCAGTAATTTTTTTATTGAAAAATATTACATTGTTTAGTGGCAAATGGCCGTCGATGAAATAATGTTTTGATATACACGGTTTGCGGTTACCAACATTGCGGCGAAGTGGAGCATCTGAAAAAAAAATGCGGATGGATTTAGTCAAATATAAGTATAAACTAGTCTTTAATCGAAGGATTTTAAAAAATCTTCATTTTTCACAAAATGGCGGACAGTCAAAGTTAATGGTTCGATTTTAACGAAAAAAACGGCCGTTTTTTAACTATAAAACGGCCATATTTTTCGAAAAAAAATCGAACGATTAAAGACTACATTTTTATGTATTAAATAAGCCTGCAAAATTTCAAGAAGATCGGTTCATTAGTGTTCGAGTAATCTTGGTCACCGACTTCAGAAATGCCATTTTGAGAAAAACGCGTTTAAAGTTTCAATTTCCGTTTACACGAAGAAAATATTTTTTTTTGTAAACTTACATAGAGTCATCTATTCCGGGCATAAAAAAAACTGCACTTCAAATTGCACTTCAAAAAAATGCAATAAAAAAAGAATCGATTTTTTCAAAATCGCAAGTGGGGGTAACCCCTTAAGTTTTTACAAAGCTAGTGCCTCGCGATAAGACGCGGAACTTAAAATGAATCCGAATCAATCGTATCTAATCGGAGCGAGAGGGAGAGAGGGAGAGTATCTCTTAATGCACTTTTTTAATCTGAGTAAGAGGTTTGAATTTGTCTGTTTTCATGGAAGGCTACCCGATGAAAATCGGGGCCAAGACGATTTGATCTCCCTGACGAGACGACGGAACGTTACGACTCGCCAACGTCGACGACGATGGTAATAACCTCAAAACAGCACCCATCGTGGTCGAATATGTAATTTATGTGCTCGATGCATTTTTATTTGGTTCCTGAAGACCTGGAATAGTGACCTAAGGAAAGACTCCTCGCTTCATGATTGTTTTCGTTTTTACACACACATACACATATGCGCGTATATATTTGTACTACTTTCTTCCTACTTCCGGGAGAAAGGAAGAGAAAGAGAGAGAGAGGGGGGGGGATACTCGTATGTTAGATTCTAATTGGGATTTCTGATTGGAATCCAATGTATGTAGGAGTCGAAATTATCGTGATATTTGATGACGAGCTGAAACAAGAGAAAATATTTTTTAAAGAAAAAAGGAGGAGATATAGAAAAACAGGGGAGAATTAGTTACGCTCCTTAGAGAACAACATCTTCGAATCATGTATTTTTGAATTTAATCTTCGAATTATCGTTTGTAAATCAGGATCGATTCCTACATGCATCAATCCAATTCGAATCCTATAGGATTCCCACATTTTTCAACAGAATCAGATAAAAAAATTTCTGATTCGCTAAAATGTTTATGGTATGGTCAGCACATCTATGGTTCTCACCCGAACTAAAATATTTCTCATATCTACCATCATTTTTTTTAAGCTGAAGAGGTCGAAAAAAATGACGAAACTTGGAACTTAATTTTTAAAACCGTGCCAAAAAATAAATTTTCGATACTTTCACTTCATTTCCGGCGATAGCCTCAGGTCTACAAATTAAAATGCCATTCGATTTTTTTTATTTCAGATAAGCAAAACCTCCGGAATCATGGCGGCCGTCAACCAACTTTTTTTTACTGATGAGTCTCTTTCGAACGGTGTAAAGTCGATTCAACTCGTTATTTTCGTTTGATAACATTTTGAGGGACTATAAAAATGTTAATAAATGTGTGGTAAAAATTCAAAGATAATTTGTGTAATGGTTAATAAGAAAAATCCCCAACAAAAGCGAAAAAAATAGCTGTCACATGCTATGAAATGGAGTATATCTTAAGAATTTATTTGATTTGAATATTACTAAAAATCCACTGTAATTATAATTTTTTATTTATTTCACTGCACTTTGTTATCCTGACGTTGAAGTTTGCATCGTTGAAGTGCAACGATTTTTTTGTCCAGTTTTTATTTATTTATTTTTATGCTTATCCAAATCCTTCCGTTTTTGCAAATTGAGGTCGACAATTTCTAATAAGAATACACAAAAACGTTTAAGTAATTTTTACGGTAAAAGAAAATTCGAACAATTGGATAGAATTGATTTTCGTTACCTTGCAACGATGCAAACTTTAACTTCATTTGTTATCACCATACACGTACACGCTCACGAAGCATGGGGTTATATTTCAACACACCGAGTTTTTTCTCGTTAATTTTCACATATTTTCGTTTCGAACGTGGTAAGCATTCTCAAACGGCATCATCGAGGAACAGTGCAGAATCCAGTTAGATCCCAATGCGGACTTCCTATTTGCATTGTCCCTAACAAATCCGTATAGAGATGTGGGTGCATCTTCGGACTTCCGTATTATATAGACTCGGCTATTGTTTTTTTGAGATCCAACAAATTGCGGTTGAAGGTTTCAACAAAAATATTCTCATCTGATGTCAATCGGGAAATAGCGCGGTATCCAACTGGATTCTAAGATGGATTCCCTACGTGCGGCATCCCTGTCAAATCCCTATAGGGGTGTGGTAGGATCTGGGGACTTCTCAACAAATTTCGGCCGGGGACGTGTTGGCGCTCGAACATTTTTTAAATCGCAATCGTAATCATTTTCATACTAATCATAATCGTAATCAAAATCGTAATGAGAAATTATTTCAACCTTTAAGGCGGGATATACATTTACAACGATCAAAAAATCTTTTTTTCTTCTTCACACGATAGAACTATATATGTAGAATATTTTCCCAAAGTTTCAAAGCGAAATTCGAAAAACTTCAAACGTTACAGCCCGTCAACGCTGTGCCTTGCCGCTCGGATTCGGAGCGGGCGTGAACTTTAACGCGTTTTTCTCAAAACTGCATTATCGAAATTGGCGTGCAGGATTACTAAAAAACTATTAAGCCGATTCAGTTGAAACTTGGTAGAAATATTGATAATATTGGTACCTTCTACTTGACGAGAATTGTTTTTGGAAAATTAGAAAAAAAAAACTACTTTTTTAGTCCACATTTTACAGAAACGTTGCGTGAAATGTTGAACTTTTTGTAAATGCGTGCCATTTTCTTAAATTTGCATTTTCGTCATTTCAATTACCGTCACATAAGAACTATACATGTTCTACCTGAAAAATGTTAAAACTTTTTTGCAAATCAAGAGATGCGGCAGCGTCTTGACGCCAAGTAATAAAAAAAAATCGACGCCACTGACGTCAAAGTCCACGGAAGCTAGACTGCACGCCGATTCGCAACTCCCGCGGCGACCTGTAACACTCTGCCATAGCTCCATCATTTTGATGATGAATTCATTTAAAAAATTGTTTTGTATACTTAAATATACTATTAAAGTATACCTTAAGTTTGATAATTGTAGAATATATATTTCTTAGTTTAAAAAATCCCTCAATATTGCTTATTTTTTCCTGTTTAAATGTATATCCCACCTTAAGGGGACATATACACCTAGGAGCCGGAAAAAGGTCATTTTCGTGAATTGTTTCAAGAAAAACTATTTTAAATTTCGGATTGGGGTTTTTATTATCTAAAAGTATATACATTCAAAAATATGTTTAATTTTTTTTTCATTTAAAAATATCAAAAATACACAAGGATATTGGATGATCCTTGGAGCGTCGTAAAAATATCTGCGTACACGGTACCCACTGGCGTTTCTTCAAAAATCATCTGAAAAAAAAACCAAAAAGATTATTAAATTAGATACTATAATTTAGTACTTGTCATAGCCGATTTTGAAAATATCGATTTATGACAAAATGGCGGACGTTTGAACATAAATAGTGATTTTTGGGCCAAAAATTAGTTATTATTTTGCCTATAAAACAATAACTAAGTAACGGAACAAAATCCTATGACAAGTACTAGATAATGGTGTATAGAATAACCACAAAAAACCTCAAGGCAATCGGTTCATTGGTTTTCGATAAATTCTGGGTACCGATTTGAAAAACGTGGTGTTGAGAAAAATGCGTTTGAAAATTTGGGAATGAATAAATCATGAAATTTGTCAACTTGCATGGAATCATCGATACCAAGCCCATAGCGTAGGTCTTCTACGGTCGACGGAATGTTCATAGCTTCTAAATCCTCGACCTCGACCATCTAGGCGTACATCTCTCCTTAAGAGCGTTTCCCGCGGAAACAAAAAATACACCCTAATTGTTTTTAATGCTCCCCCACATACATTTTCATCAAAATCAACAAAATTAAAAGCTGATACAAGAGTGGCGTTCTTTGCTAAAATAAGACACCCACGTTGTATAGACAAAGTGGGAAAAAAAGAAACAATAAGAAAGAAGGTCATTATGTCGGATTCCTCGCGACGTAGGTGTACAGAGCAGGATTTTTCCGCCTCGACCCATGAGCGGTGCTAGCCCCATAATGATAGGTTGTGGTTAATCGCGAGACGGCCCCACGTGACGATTCGTAATATCGGAGCGTGTAATGAGTTTTTCGCGCTCCTGTCTAACGATGCTGCAGCGCCGATGAAATTGGCCGATAAAATAGGAAAAAAAGGGCTAACGGAGAAATAAAATCAACGATCTATCTACCGCCAAGGACCATGCGACGGAATAGCCACGATATTACACCAAGAGGAGAACGCGGTAAAAAATCGCGAAAAATTGACACGTATCTCCCAGATTGTAGATTTAATTTTCTTGTTTTCGATTAAAGCCTACGAAATCCAACTCGGTGCGAATGTATCCGTGTCTCGGTTTTTTTTCTCTCTGGGGGAAAAAATTAGCTTTGAAAATTTGTTCGTCGTGAAAAAAAAAACTCTCTCTGCACTCCGTGTCACTCGTTCGCCGTGGAGTTAATGTTATTATTATTATTAACATACGAGTAAATTGGATATAGTCAAGTGTAGATGTATGCGATTCAAGTACTTTCCTTCTATGGGGACTTCCATGTACGGCTGAACTTTTCTCGTAAATGGGGCAAGTATAGCAATACTTAGAGAACCCAAACAAACTTTTCATATCGACGTCATGTCTACTAGCACATCTGGCTGTTTTTAGGGCGATCCTTGAAATCCAATGTCTTCAGCATGGCTTTTCTTCATTTATGCACACACACACACGTGAATGCGTTCCTCCCTAACTCGTTCTTTTATCGTTTTATACATATCTAGAAATGTATATACGTATATGTACATCTGTACACACACACACACGCGCGCGCGCGTACACACACACACACACACACACACACACACACACACACACACACACACACACACACACACACACACACACACACACACACACACACACACACACACACACACACACACACACACACACACACACACACACACACACACACACACACACACACACACACACACACACACACACACACACACATATACATATATATATATAAAGTAGAAGGGTTGGTTAGGTACGGTGGATGGGAGCAGAAAAGCGAGAGAGCCAGAGAGATTTTGGGCCGCGAGAAATGGCCAGAGTGCACGACGAGAGATCGGGAGGGTTGTGTGTCTTTCCGTTCGGACAGTGGGTGGACAGAGCATTTACATCATTTAATTTATGACCCTACACTCTCTCACAGCGTCTCTTCATCCCTTCTCTCTCTCTCTCTCTCTCTCTCTCTCTCTCTCCCTCTCTCCCTCTCTCTCTCTTTCTCTCTCGATGTAGAGAGAGAAATGCGACGAGAGAAATGCGGTGACGGTGACCCACCAACGCCACGTAACGTTTGCCAAAGGGTTGTATGTGTATATGGTGTGTGAGTATGGGGAAGTATCTATATATAAAGGACTAAGGGGATGAACCCAGTACGCCTGTTCTCGCATCCATTGCGTCAACTTCCTCTCTCGCTTGTCTCGACTCATCTCATTGTCCTCTACATACACAAAACTACAGCATCATTCATAAGTTTGCCGAGAAATCATCCCCTTAATGGCCCCCTCCTTCGAAACTTGACAAACTATGCTCACTCGAATAGCATCGACCTGCGGAGAGAAGCGTTTTTTTAACTATTTCTGCTTTTGGTTGGATTGTGCGCAAGGATTTATGTTGATTGTTGTGAGAATTTTTGGGTCATCTACTTTCATAGTTAAGTGGAAAGAAATTCAAATGCGAGAACGCGAGAGCAGATTGTTCGCGTGTGTGCTGCGAAGCAGATTTATCGCTCACCTCTTTGCGTGTACCGATACGAGTTTGCTGAAACGAATGTGCTTTTTTTGGGATTTTTTGAAAATTGTGAAAGGTACTGTACGGCTGTGCAAGCTCCGCCTCGCTTATGTATAAATTCATGCTACTCTGCGTATTTCCATCGCAACGTGACGATATAACTGTATCTTGGGTTGGGCACACGGGAGGCGCAGCACCCTGTACGTTGTCGTCATGGGAGGACACATACTAATGCGCTCGACGAATAAATTTGCATATGCATGTTGGCCTAATCCGGATGCTCGTCCAGCGAAATCGCGAGAGTGTGAGGATATCCGTTCGGAGTGTGTGTGTGTGTGTGTGTGTGTGTGTGTGTGTGTGTGTGTGTGTGTGTGTGTGTGTGTGTGTGTGTGTGTGTGTGTGTGTGCGCGCGCGTGAGTAGAGGAAAAAGAGGAAGAGGAGGCAGACGATGGGATTGAGGAAGAAGAAGAGCAGGCACCATGAAGAAGGAGAGACTTGTTACAGTGCCCGGGAAAAAAGAGCTTTGCTCCCAAACTTAGGCCTACGTCCAACCTGCGCTGCTGCGTACTCCCTAAATCTAGTTGTTCTTCGAATGTTCGCGCGCTCTGAAAAGCTCACGTTCGGCTTCGGCGATCCTGAACGTTGCCTCTTGCTTGGCTCATTATCCGAGGGCCCCGCATGGCCAACCGCATCTCGCTTTTGGAAGTTGGCGAACTGCCAATTGGGTCTGAGGTAACAGCGGACGCTGGAGCCGCGAGCGATAAAACTCCAATCACCAATTTACGTCGTTGTGCACGTTACCAATTCACGCAAAGCGTTTTTCAAGTGGAAAGAAATTCAACCGAATGTAGATAAACCCAAATAAATCCATGCGATTCTATTTTTACTAATCTTCACTAATTGATCGCGACTTGATCTCAAATGGATTGACATGAAGGCAAAGACTTTCTCAGATGCAGACTGGAAAAACATATGTTGCATGGATGGGTCATGGGCTTTTGTAACGAATTTATAGGTCATTACAAACAAATCTGTACAGTTCCAGTCCAGGAACAAAGACAGGGTTGAATGAACTCGAATCATTGTCACCCTGGCTAGACATTTGATAGCTGCTTCCTTATCACGCAATTCGCCCGTACAACTATTTTCTCTTCCGCTGCAAAATTGCTTTTGCTGGTTAAGCTGTTGCAGACTTACCACTCCGTTTCATTCTTGACTGAACGTTCTATGCGCCTGAGGAGAGACCGCGGATAAAAAGGAAAGAAGAGACGAATGCAGCGGAGTCTCATCCGGGAGATTTCGAATCGGACAGCGAGTTTTCTCGTATCGAATCCGTTTGCCTTGATCCATTCTCCGAAGACCGGGATGTCGAAGAGCCTCGCAGGATTACCCTGGCGCATGGACACTCGCAGTGGAAATGGATCGCGTGTGCTTCTCAAGCCAAAACCTTCCTTCCTTCCAGCTCATCTGGTGGCTGTCCCTTTTCGTCTTCCGCTCCGCGTGCACCAGTAGAGGCGGGCAAATCAACTGCCAAACGCCTACACGAATGCGCACGTGTCGGGGCTATAACGTGCAAACGGGATTTTCGTGGAGTCGGGATTACCGGAACTCGAAGTTTGATTGGCTGCGTTAAGTTTGCCAAGGTTCGGGAAAAGTCCTGGGTAACTTGGGTTAATCCGTGAGCGGTGTGTAGCGAACGGTTGACCTTCCTCAATCAAGCTTTTGTATCCCGTTCCAAATGGCATCTGCCAGCCGTGTCCTCAGCCACCGACTAAGTTCCCCCTATGACGTTTGATCGCATTCTTTATAACGAATTGAAGAGATTTCTTTTTTTCAATCCTATTCGATGGAAGGCATCATTTTTTTGCCCGCCACGGAAAATTGGTCACGCTTGATTGTACGCGCAGACGGCGTCGTTCGCCCGAAACTGCAAATTGATGCGCCATTTTGTAACACACGCGGTAGCTCGACCCCTCTCGGCCCCGGTGCATTTCATCGCGGGTTCTACCATTTCGGCCCATTGGGTAATAACCGAGTTTCACATCGCCACCCGGGCCGTCGATTCTAACGGCACATAGCCAGTCGTGGAAGAGAAAGGGAAAGCGAGTTAGTTTGCCGCCCAACCGGAAGTACCATAAACTGGCGAACGCGTGCGGAGCAGTTCGACTGTTGCTATGATCCGTAGTCGCAGAGGAAATAACAGGAACGCCCGGCAGTCGTAACGTTTTATTGTGCCGTCACAGCATTTTGGTGCTGCGTGCGAGTCCGATGGCTGCGGACTCGTTCGAGCTCGGTCCGGGGATGAATTGAGCAACTGCGGGAGTCACGGCGAAATTCCGAAAATACGACGAAGTGGCGCAAGTGTTGCGGAAATAGGGAAGGTTGTCACTTCGCGAACTGTGATTCTTTTAGCGTTTTTTTTTAATTCGGCACTTGTATCGGTAGAGGACGCAGAGTGTGGACGGAACTAACGAAGGGTTCGCAATACTCAATCGTTCTGATGCCTTTTTGAAGGCCTCTGTTGTGTCGACTTGCGGCTTTTCGTAATCGAATGGTCTACGTTCGAACCCGAAATTTTCAGCCTACTTTAAAAGCCTTTGATCCTATGTCAGCTTGACTTGAGTCTGTTTACTGCTAGGAGTCCTACTATGGGCCGCCACATGCTCTTCCTTTGCTGCTTACCTCCTGCATAGGCCAGTATACTTCTACCTAACCTAGCTGAAGTCGTTGCAGCTCCTCTTTTGATTGCGTTTGGACCTATCGTGCATTTCGCTGTTTCGACTAAACGAGGGTGGGGATGGTCGCATTCGAAAGAGCGGGTCTGATAGTTTTCAGTAACCGTCATGCGTTGGACTAGGTAGGACCGCGCGTTCGCTGTAGAGGCCTACTTTTCCAATGGCCTTTCCATTATCTCCACCCAGCGAACCTTTCGTATTCCCTTCAAACTTTCCCCGGCAGCTCCAACAACTCTCCAACGTGGAAGAAATGGATCTTGGGCAAACAGTTACAATATTTTTGATAGGAATTGCCCTCATGATTGCATGTATACGCGGATCCGTCTAGCAGGCACGCATGCATACGTATAGGTACTAGGATACGTGTGTTGGTGTATGCTTAGGCATGTATGTGTGCGGGTATATACGTGTGTCTACGCATGCGTGTATCCAGGCATATGTATCTCTATATACGTAATAGAGTGTATGCGTGCGCGTGTATACGTGTGCCATTCGACGTTCTCCTTAGCGCCTGCAAGTGGAGGAAAGTCAAATTTATTCCCGTTCTAGGCGTTAAGTAGGACCTCATTTTACATTGAATCCCGAGCTACTTTACTGCCTTTATCTCCCACCACTGTGAGGATCTGGAGGGGCAAAATAGGCTGTGAATTTCGAACGAATAAATATGAACGTCGAATCTTCCTGCAGTGTCATCACGTCGGTGCTCTGGCAGAAAAAGGCCTTGACGTATGAGCTGGTGGTAAATAGCCTTGAGAAGAGGCAAAATGACGCGGGGTATTAGCACACCGGGGATGTTTTTCGGCCCCTTGCCGAACGAGACTCCGCCTGATCCTCGTAGATCTCTCTCTCTCTCTCTCTCTCTCTCTCTCTCTCTCTCTCTCTCTCTCTCTCTCTCTCTCTCTCTCTCTCTCTCTTCCTCTGGCCGCTTTCCACCAACATGTGCGCGAGCATTTCTTCAACGATCAAATTGAAAACCCGGAATTACGACGGGGCCAATTTATTTTCAATTAATTTATGATTACCTTTTAATTCATATTTTACCGCGTGGGTTCGTGGCGTCTCGTTCCAGGCCTGTACATTGTGTAGCGCCGTTGTTTTTCGACGTGCACCCGACCGTTTAACGAAAATTAATTTCCCTCTTTGGGCTGTGTTGAAGTTTAAATACTATCGAGTATATCCATGAGCTTTCAGTGGAGTCGTTGTTGATAAAGCTATATTGCGAGTGTAATTAATGTGGAAGCTTGCAACAATATCTTACTCGTGCGATCAACATCGAATCCATTCAGGGGTGTGGATCAATGTGTGAAGTCCCAATGAGACGGTGATCCAAAAGAACTCCATCTACTTGCAAATTCCAGTCATTGCAGGGTCAACGGTACTGCAAAATCGTATGTTTCAATCGCTACGGAACAATATCTACCGTGTGTTGTCAATAACAATGTCTTTTTAAGATGCCTCGACGTGTTGCGGAGATCATTTAACAATGGCTGGGATAGCTGAGAGCAAAGTCCTGTCGCTCGTTGTCCCCCCAACAGTGGCACCAACGGCACTTGACTTCCGCGTCACTTGCAGCCTCCCCGAAGATCCTATATGGCAACGAAGGTGAGTAAATTTCACCGACCCGCTCGTTTCTCCCAAGTTGCTCACGGTAGTAAACTTGTCTCACTCGCTTTGAACACCTTACGTCGGCTTTATGATCGTCTCCGTCGGTCGTTCTATGTTTCCGCTTGCTACAGCAAACTAGTTGTAATCCCGATGTTCCGGACCGTCATCTCGACCTTCCGCCAATGCATGTAATGATTAATTGAATTTTCGAAAAAGGTCCGATTAGAAAATGCACGACTGCAGTAAGATTGATGATATTTTATTTTTAAACACTCAACGCAGCAGAAGGAAATGGTTAGACCGCATTTTAACGTAGGATCTGGTTACAAGCAGCGATGAATATCAATATCTGACGTCTGGCACTTTTTCAATAACGTTCAAAATATAATTACAATCTTGCAATTTCGGAAACTGTTACTTTCATTCTCTCTTCGAAACGAATCAGTTTACACTAACAACAAACTCCAGTTCAGTAAGTAACCGTTATATAGCCGCAATTGGACTTAGCAGTTTTCCTTCTTCGGCTTAAGATCTCTCTCAAGATCACAACAATTTTACTTGCAAGTCATCACCAGAAGTTATTCGAATGAAATATTTTTGATTTTTCAACGAAAGACTGAGGACTATAGACGGGGTTTAGGAATCCTAAAAACAAGTACGGGACAAACAGACATCGCCGGGGCACGGCGCAAGGTGCCATTGATGTATATTTGTGATAAGTCGTTAAACACAGGCTAAAATGGAAATTCGGATCCATGGGTGCAAGGGAATATAACTACCCCTTATATATTGGTTGACGCGCTGAGGAAGCGTTAATGAGGTAGGTTTGCTAGAGAAATACTTGATCATCTATCCTTTTGCGTGTCTGGGAACACTACTCCGCAAGCCGCACATCATCGAGACTTCCCCATAAACACGTTCAGTCGCCTTCATCTTCGTACACTTCCATTTACACAGGGTTCGTCCAATTTTCTGCAAAGTACGTGCCCATCCAGTGTTTATCCTTTACTCGACGTTACGTTCTCCGCTCCTTGTCACTTTGTATCCTTGAAGCTCGTATACCGTTCTCCGCACAGTCGAATGTTCGCGCCACCAAGGTAGAAGGTTCACTAAGCTTGCCCAAGGTGTATTCTCTTAGCGTTTACTCGTGAATCTCCCAGGCTCTGGCACTGTCTTCTCCTTTGTCTCTTTGCCCTTCGCCTCTCCTCGTCACCGTGATAACCGCTGTCTTCAATGTACGGAATACACCCTGAACTATCCCTTACTCGAGTAACCACTGTGCTTAGTGGACAGTATTGAATGTCGGGCTCTGGATAGTGTTACCACCAAGGTATAGCGACTATAGCCTATGGGCAAACCGCACTCTTATGTACACAAGGTAGATACTTCGTTCCCGGATCCACTTCTTCCTGTGGTGTAATCCGGCACCGCTGTTCAATCAGACGCCATCGCAGGGTCGCACTGCAGCCCAACGACTCGGTCCGTAACAAATCGTGATTTACGATGATTACGATATCCGAGCTATCAATTCTTATCCAACCATCTGCTCATAGTCGCCTCCGAAGTGGGCAACACGTTGATAAGTGATCAAGATGGTGTAATTTGATCGATTGGTATTCCAAGCTTGTTCAGCCTTTCGAAAGTAGCTGGCGTTTCATCATCAGCCCTCGATCGTACCGCCACGGTCAATTTCGACACATGGGGAATTTTGCAAAATGATCTTAGACTGATTTTCAGTTGTTCGAATCGAGTTTTTCTGGACTCATCGTGTATAAAATAAACTTGCTCGCATACTGGTCTCTTGTTTAGTAGAAAATGAATAAATTCACGTACTATCGAGCCTTTTTATCTCTGGAAGAATCATTCGACGAACATGGAAGGAGCGGATTTGTTTGGGTCCAGCTCTAGTGTTGATGCAAGGTACCTGCGGGTAATGAGGCGACCCAAGCGAGATTTGCCACAAAATGGAAAATATTTAAATTAATCGAGGGGTTTTTAATGATAATCGAACTTTTGTATCAATGATTATAAAATATAAACAAAAATGGCAACTTCCACCATAAACAAAAACAAAATTAAATGTTTTTAAAAACGTCGCCAATATGCCTTATTTTACTATGGTAGGGTAATAAGGGTTACGGCTTTAACATACTTAAATAATTAATCTGGATGTCATACATTTGGTATTTCCGATCAACAATCATAGAAACGCATAAATTACATTTCAGAAACGCATATAAACTGTACATTTGCACATTTAACATCAGGGTACTTAAAGTCAGCGGTACCTTCAAGCGACAAACCCATGCCTTCTTCATGGTATTTTTCGCATTTTGTGCACTGTATCATGCCAGCTGCCCTGTCCCCTTCACAGCCATGACAGTACCAACTCGCTTGCTTCTGTAAACCACGGTATCCTTTGGTGGTGGAGGTCTTTTTATTTTTTTTCTTATCTTCATTATTTTTATTGAACAGAGCTTTCGTGATCGGAGTTCTTCTGTAATTTATGGCTTTTCGCCTAACCGTAGGATTTTTTTTGTAACTTTTACTGGTGAGGGCATAAGTTGACGAAATGCCGCTCTGAGCCGAGTGAGCAGCACATTGTCTTCATCGTCGTCCGAACTGGAACTACCGTGAACCATACGGTAAAAGCTTTCCGTAGGCACTAAAAATGGAGATTAATCAATTAGGAACCAAATTCACACCTTATTTACATTTGTAGCATCTTAAAAGTAATGAAAGAACCATTAAAAACAACCAACCTTGTTACAAGAAGAGAGAGGATAATAAGGCCTATGGTGAAACTTGGTAGGCCTTAATACCCGTCGACTACGTTTGTGGAAAAATGAAAAATATTCAGACCACGATAGCTCATTCAAATATTTAATATCATAGAAACATGAAATAATAGAGAAATGGACAGCAAATTTATATAGGTAAGTGTAATATTCCAAGAAATACTTACGATTGATCCGGAACGATTTTTATAATTCGCGCCGCGCGGCGGTCCCTCGCAATGTATGATGCGACACTGGTCGTCTTCATTGGGTCTCATCATTTTGATACGAACAACTGCGCATGCGTATAATGATGCGCAACGCGCAACTGCGCAATGAAACGAGCGCATCATCAATTGCGCATCATTATGCGCATGCGCACTTGTTCGTATAAAAATGATGAGACCCAACGAACACGACCACTGGCGACGGGGTGCGTGTTGTCGCGCATGCGCCAGCTTGTGGCGACATCTTCGTGCGTCATGCGCCTGCGTGTGTAGCCTTGAGCGAAAGCGCTGATTCGAAATACGATTTTCGTTCGATAGGCCTTATTAGCCGACAGGCCTTATTACCTGCAGGTACCTTAGTTCGGTTTGCACATGACGTAGGATTTCGCAGTCCACTGTTCACGACTAGGAATATGGTGCAAACTTTTCAGCACTTGATGCCCGAATTCGAGAGATCTTCATCCGAAACAATTTGTAAGAAAAACAAAATGCAAAAATGGCATGATATTACGAACATTGTTTGAACTCTGTTCAATTTGCAATGACATGCGTGAGGAAACAATATTCGAAATACAGATATGTACAAAGAGTTTTCAACGACGCCCTTACAATTTATTTTTGAACCTAACCGTCACTTGCCCAGAAGTCGGTTTTACAGTCGCTTCAATCACTTCGATACCTTTCAGCCCGTAAGCGCAAAGGTGTCTTGCGCAGTGAAAGACGGTTTCTCATTAACATTGGATAAATTGACAGCTCGCAATGTCCTGGGTTACGGTTAGCCGCGGAACTTTCTATCAACGTACACGAACCTCGAGCAACTCGGAGATGGGTGACGAGAGATGTGCCAAGGGTGCACACACGAAGAGTTCCGATCGGCGTGAACAAAACGACTGTCATTAATTTCATCGCAACCAGAGTACGATATAGCATTGCGCGAAAAGGACCACGCTATACAACTCGAATCTCGATGGCAGATTGCGGTCTTTGTCGGATGTGCGGTTACGTTTCGATTAATAGTTATTGGTTTCGTTGTTTCTGGCTCCTTCGTGCTACGAGACTACCGCCATTTCGCGCCTCCTAAACTCGTGGATTCGGGAAGTTTCTTTCCGATCTCCCTCAGCAGCAACGTCTCTTTGCCCGTGGCTTTGTCGACCGACGCTTACACTTCTCTACGACAATTCTCCATCGATTTGGACCACCCCAACCGCCTGGATCATCAATTTTACTCGCCAAGACTCGAATAACAATGTAACGCACAATTCAAGATGGATGACTCAACGCAAAGGCGTCTTCCCAATGGAAATCGACAGGATAAAAGTTCGCCCAGCTCGTCAGATTCCGAATGCTCAGAAAACGTTGCAAAATCCAAAATGGCAGCATCAGAAACACCCGATAAATGACAAACATGATTCGAATGCGTTGGGCGTTGTCTGAAGTGACGCACCGAGCCAGCGCGAGGTTTCACGGTCCCTCGAATCCCCGCAGCGTTAGGTATTCCGAGGATCTCGAGAACGTCCCGCCCTGACATCAATTTACTCGTGAAGAATACGAGCGCTGGTCTTTCCAAGAGCTTTACGAGGCCGGTACTTCCGCATGAACGAACGGAGAAGCGAAGTTCCAAGTACCGGAAGAGAAATTGAAGGGCGGGAGAGACAGAGAGCGGGACCGCGTCTCTGGGAGGTGGTGAGAGAGATACGAAGAGAGAAAGACAGTGAGTGAGAGGACCGGCTCGCTCACCGGTGGGTTTTCGCGCCCACTGTAAACGTAAATACATTCGTGCAACTGTGAGGATATCTAAAGAACGTTCCCTTGGCCTTATAGTCCGATAAGGTTGTCAAGGTTTGAATGCCCTCTGCAAGTATATATATATGTGTATATATGAGGTGTTCCAAGTGTTTTCGAACGCTCTAAAAGCCTGACCTCCAATATTTTCCAAAGTTGGTGATGTTTTCGTATCATATATTTTGAGTACGTGGCATTTTTTCCGATTTTTATCGGCTCGCTAACTTGGCTAACTCGAAGATAAGATTTTACACGTGAAAAAAATTCAAATGATCGTATCGTAGTGATCTTCTCGTCGTACAAAAAATGTCCTCTACAAAAAAGATGCATTTTTCTATGAATTATTTTGAAAAAAAAATCAAAATTTTTCCAAGTACAACACTTAAAAAAAGAAACATCTTTCATTAAAATTTTTTTTTTTCACCCCAATGACTAGGTTGAGCCTGCTGAAATTTACACTGAATTTTCTTTTATTAGTGTAAAATAACATGTGTAAGTTTCATTCTGGGCTGGGCTTGCGTTCAGTTAATATCGTCGTCTTAAATTCAATGGGAAATTGTTTTTGTTGAATAACTCGGCGATTTGCAATTTTTAAGTGAAAATGGCAGTGACTAAACTTATAGGAAATCGAGGGCTCTACAACTTTGGTAAGTACAGTTTTTCTCTACAATCGATATTTTCCGAATTAAACCTGAAAAAAGCGGCTATTGCATTATCTCGTTCATTTTTAACTTTAGGTCATAAATAAACATAAACAAACTTGTAGAGAATGAAATTTTGGACAACTTTTGTTTCCACCTTTTTTTTCCTAGAAGGAAAAAACCCATTTAACTACACAAAAACTACAAAAGATGGTAAAATATACGTGGGGGTGGATGGAATAGGTATTGGATACATGGTGTTGAAGTTTGCATCCTTGGAACGTAATGATATTGTTTCGTAATGTTTATTTTTTTTTAATTTTCATCATTATGGAAAGTCTTCTTTTCGCATATTGAGGTCAAAAATTTCTAATCAGAATATGCAAAAACGCTCGATTGATCTTCACAGCCTAAATCGGCCAAAAAGAATTATCGTTTGAACGCATTTATCGGTGCGTTTCAACGATGAAAACTTCAACGTCATATTGATATGAGGAATCTAGATTTTCTTTTTGGACGTCACTTTTCAGGCCACCCTATATTATATGTGTATATATATATATATATATATATATATATATATATATATATATATATATATATATATATATATATATATATATACATATAAATACACACACACACACACACACACACACACACACACACACACACACACACACACACACACACACACACACACACACACACACACACACACACACACACACACACACACACACACACACACACACACACACACACACACACACACACACACACACACACACACACACACACACACACACACACACACACACACACACACACACACACACACACACACACACAGGGTGTTAGGAAGGTCGATGCAAAGCCTTAAGGGGGTGATAGGTCACCTCGGTAGGAACATACCTAACATAGGTTACCTTAGTCGAAAGTCGAATGATTTCGAGTTATCATGGTAAGTATGGTTTTTGGAAAATGTCCCAAAATTAGGTACGAACTCGTTTACCTCTTATGTTAATGCTATTCTTCTGACAATAGCATTAATATAAGAGGTATTTTTATTTTTTGATAAGTTTTTAAGTATCCAATACGTCCCTTTTAGTTAGTTGTATGGATACAGATGATTGTATTGGTGTTTGTCGATTGAGTACACATTAAGGGGTATACCAGTGTGAATGCTGAGAATTTAGGTGATTTTCGGGAATTTTTGGAAGAAAAATATTCAATTAAATGTTTCGGAAAATTAAGAATATATTCGGCTATATTTGACCTATATTACATCATTTTTTCATAGAAAAGTATTGAGATCCAAGCGACTTATACGCTGCCTTCGGAAGCGCCAAAAAAAGTTCCTCCACTGCTGACATGATTCCGACCGATTGAGTAGCTGAAATCGGAAAAGAAAAAAAATATCGTTAAACTGGAAGGTATTTCCTGTATAATGAAGTAGGATTTTCGAAAAACATCAAAATCTCACAAAATGGCGTAGTTATGAAAAAAAGTCTGTTTTCTTGCCTACAAAGTAGTCGTTTTTTTCAATGCCAAATCGTAAATTTTGATCCAATTAAAAATATCCTACGTCATTGTAGAGTCAATATATTCAAGAGTACTCAGTTTAAATTTCAAGTCAATCGGATAAGAGTTCTTTGAGTTACAATATCAGCAATTTTGTAAAATCTCCTTTTACATTCTTGACAGTATAAAAATCTTGAAAGTATAAAAATCTCATCTCATATTCTTGAAAGTATAAACTGTCGAAAAAGGCAAAAAAAATCGTTTTTTTGAAAGTGTCACACTGGTATAGCCCCTTAAGCTAAGACGCAAATAAGTTTTTAGTTACGAATTATTGTCTGTGGAAATTTATTGTCTGTGGAAATTTTTCAAAAATCATACTCACCATGATAACCTAGGTTAGATATTTTCCTAACGAGGTGACCTATCACCCCCTAAAGTCTTGGCATCGATTTTCCTAACACTCTGTATACAGGCAAGAAGGAAACGGGCGGAATCTGTTGGGCCCTCATACTGTGAGTGCAGAAACGCATTTGTTGGGAAACGGCAAGAACCGCACTCGGAAGAAGCGATCGCGAAGTAAACTCGCCAACAATTCACGAAAATACGTGAGCTGCATTAGCAAGGTCCTAAATACCATCTCGTGTGGTACACAAATCCACCCACCCACACACCCAACACTCAAGCGGTTTTCCGTATCTTTCTAAAGTACCAAACCCCGAATTGGTACAGGGTATTCCAAGATAAATCGGCCATTCGATATTTCTCATTTCGGCATTTCCGAAAGGATCCGGAATCTCCATGAATCGATTACCATTCCTTTAGATCGCACAGTGTCCGCGAAGAAAAAATGAAAAAAAAAAAACATCGACATTCGCGGCTTACATCTCTTACAGCCATTCTTCTTACTGGCCGGAATTCCTGAATGACGCCGAGGGTGAGGTGAGGTTGAAGTCCTCCGTGCCAGCCTTGTTGAGATTTACTTCAATTTGCGTGGTGTGTTTGTTTGGGTTTGTTTGGGTTTATTCGTTATGGGTGTATTTGTGCATTGTTTACCCGCAGCCGGCCACTTGGCTCGGACTCTGAGAGACCACTTCGATTCTGCCAACCTGGGAAAGCAATATTAATTGGGACTCGACGAGAGCGGCATGTATATTCAAAAAAGAAAAAAAAAAGTTCAGCACCAACAGTAGTGCACTGAGAAAAAACCAATTGAATAAAAAAATATATTGGTTGATTCAAATAAAAGTCTGATCGCGAAGTGCCACCGATATATGTGATTGTTACAATACTATAAAATATTGGGAAATGTGATTGATTCAAATAACATATTATTTTATTTGAAAATCTCTTCTGTTCTCTGAATATCTACATTATCCTTCAAATAAAATTATATTCTATTGAAAT
The DNA here is from genome assembly GCA_944452715.1 of Ophion slaviceki. Lineage (NCBI taxonomy): Eukaryota > Metazoa > Arthropoda > Insecta > Hymenoptera > Ichneumonidae > Ophion > Ophion slaviceki. The sequence continues at coordinate 23,806,127 of OX101789.1, forward strand.
CATTCTATATACAATCCGTAGATGTATGGTTGAAATAATTCAGCGGTTGCTACAACATCTTTTATTTCGTACAAAAATATAATCCATAGAATGAATTATTTTTTTACTACATCGAAACGAATATACCATGAGACGTAAGTTTTTCGATTTGTTTTAAATCTCAAATAAAAAGTGAGCATTAGAATGACCATCCACGATAATAGTGGAGAGAATATCAGATATTCAACTGATAAGAACAGATACTACACTTTGATCTTAGCCACAGGCCAAGAAGTGATACTCTTTAGAATTTCTCCGGCGTTTAAGTAGATTTTCGGTTTGCGCCACGCTTACGAGAAACGAGCGCGCGTGCGGCTTCTAGCGGTTACTCTGAGAACTACAGGTTTCCTCACACCTATAATTTCGGTGGCGCTCGGCCATGATTTGGTTGAATTTTTTCAACCAAATGCGCAAGAAACAAATTTTTTTTCGCATAATTTTTTAACCAATTCGGCCATTTTGTTAATAATTTTCAATAAAAATAAAATATAAATATTTTAACGAATACCGTACTTGAAAATCGAAATCGGATATGGCGAAAAAGATAAAATAACATATTTACTCAATAGAAATTTTATCTGAATCAAACGAGCAAAATTGAATTTTTCTTGTGTACTCGAATCAACAATATTCATGTTATAAATTGAAACGCTTTTTTTTTGTTTATTGCAGAAAAGGCATTCAAAACTATATAATTTGTTCGCGATAATTTTTTAGATAGTTTGAATAATACATTGTTCACGGCTAACAATATATCTTTTGAATGAAAAAATAAATTAATTTTATCATGTTATTAAAGTCAATAGCGTGTTGTTTGGATAAATAAATCCGATTATTTACACCAACAATTTTACAATTGAATCAACGAAATTTCATTCCATAACACCAATGATATTGGATCAATGATTTTTTCATCTCAGTGTGGGTGTGCAATCGGTGCTTGCGGCGGAGATGACGAGTAAAAGGTATTCGACCCTCCACCAGCCACGAATTACGAGAGAAAAAAGTTGATGGACGAGGAGTCAAGATCGAAGGTTGGCAGGAAAGAAGAAGAAATATGAGTCGCTAAATGTAAAAAGGGATGAAATGCAAATTCGGAAAATTATTGCAACGGGGAAAATAGTACAAGCGGTGGGGAAAAACGGAGAGTGGAAAGCTCGGCGAAAAAGAGAAAAACGAGTACAAGGACGAAGACTGTGCTGTGCGGAGAGCGAGAGAGCTTTGCGCGCTTGAGCCTATGCCCGTGACAACAATACTACTTGGCTTACGTGTAATATTTTGTTCTGTACGCCGGTGGATTGCTGACTCTGCTCGAGCCTTCATGGCCTTATACCGTTGGAGAACGATGCTTAAGCCCTGCCACAATGGCCGCGATGGTTTATTGTGCTTTTATCATTCCGCTGCTGCCAAAGTAAAACACTTTGGTCTCTCTCTCTCTCTCCCTCTTTCTCTCTCTCTTTGGCTCTTTTTCTCTTCATCTCTCACTCCACTATCTTTCTCGCTTTTCGTCAGTCTATCTTCGTCTGTTGTCTTCCTTCTCTCTTCTGCTCTCTCATTTTCTCTCTCTCTCTCTCTCTCTCTCTCTCTCTCTCTCTCTGTCTCTCACTCTCTTTCTCTCTGTCCCTCTGTTCCGCGCTGCCCTCGAGAAATATCCTACACCTAAATACTCCTGGGCGAAGCGGGCTCGTACCCAACCGACTAGACAAGTGTGTTGGCAAAGCACATGCCTGCGAACTCCGGTAATGCCAATCGTTCCTCTTGTGAATCTTTCTGCCAGACCTCATAATCACGCGGCTCATTTATTCATCAGTCGGAAAAGCCTCGTGGCTACAACAAATTGTCGAAATATCATATCGTACGGTAAACAACGTTATTGGCAGGGGTTGAATGACTGGTTGAAGGAATATTGTTCATTCTGAATGGACCTACGTTGCCATTTATCGTGACTAGTTTCCTGGTCGACTTGTCCGACATGTTGTTCGATCGTACTGAATATCTGATCAGCATCCATGCGAAGACGTTGGTACGTCTTTTCATTGGTGGAGCTGCCTCAGCTTGGGCCCAAAAATCCGATAGATTTTCAATATTTTTACACACTATTAATTGTCTTGCCGAGTTTGAGTTTTTTTTTAAATTGGAAGATATTGGTAAGCAATGGGTTGTTATCATTTAAGCAAAGTCCTTCATGGCCGGTCGGGGTAGGGTGATATCAACCGAAAGATTTAAAAAATGACCTGGTAGTATAGTTGTACGATTTTCGTATGACCAGTATATACAAATTGAGAAAATTACGAAAATGGCAAGCTGTAGAAAAAAGGTTTGACTGGTAGAGTTTTTCCAAGTTTTATCATTAACAAAGAGAGTCTCACAATGAACTGACATTGTAATTTATTAATAAAACGTATTATTTATTTGAAAAGTACGAATATTTTGATTTTAATATAAGGTACAAACAAGGAGGTTATGCTTGGAACACAATCCGATAAATGGCGGCCTCATACCTGTTTGCAAACGTTCACCCGTTTGACGAAATTTTCAATAGTATTTTGGTATAATTGCAGCCTAATTTCATGAATACGTCCAATTGCTTCCTTGAGCTCCGGAATGGTCTATAGATCATTGGCGTACATATTTCCTTTCAGAAAACTCCCAAAAAAGAAGATTTTAATGGCCAATTCACTTCGCCGCACGCAGTGTGGCAGGTTGTGCCATCTTGAAAGAATATGTCTTCCAAGTCCATGCCATTTATGCCATTTATCGGATATTGTGTTCCACACGTAACCTCCATGTTTGTACCTTATATTAAAATAAAAATATTCTTACTTTTCAAATAAATAATACGTTTAATTAATAAATTAAAATATCAGGTCTTTTTGAGACACCCTTTATTTTCTTTTAACATTCGGTGATCCTCTGTTTTTATTGTCGTTACGGATTCTTTAGAATTTTTCACACGCGTAGGGCAGTTTATTCAGACATCTGGAGTTATTCAGTGTATACAATATTAGATAGAACTATGGCCAGCGTGTCATCTCCATAAAGTGCCGTATAAATAAGACGATTTTTAGAGTTATCGTCATTTTTCGTCAAGAGTTCGGTAACTTAGCTTGAAATGTTGTCAGTATACTGGGATGTATTTTTTTAAATTATAGACGAATATCAGTTAGGTAAGGTAGTCGGCCCAGTGGCCGTCAGGGTCCTAGTGATTGTCATGTTTACGCATTGAATAAGTATTTTAAGATAAAAATCAGTCCTTCGTGCAGATCTTTGGTATATTAGCTTCCAGGAGGTATTTACTATCTTGTATTACATTTTCACACCCGTAAGTATACGTATAAAAGAATAATCAAATTAAATATACTCCGCTACGACGTCTAGCTGTCATTTCGGCCGAATCCTTCATTAGGAGGTTAACGTGAACCATGTCGCATCTCGGGTGATTTGAGAATGCCTGTGGACTTGCGTGAAGTAAGTTTTCCTTCACGTGATTAACAAGGATTTTAGTTTTGCGTTCAGCATAAAAAATTATAGTTTTATGTTAATTTCAACGAATTTTCATATATGACGATTACCGGTTCAGCGACATAAACACTCTGCCGATTAATGCCACGGCTGTCGATAACTGGGATAACGTTAGCAAAAAAAGAGTCTTACGAATCGAATATTAGTTTATAGAAAATCAGAAAAGAAATATTGGGTCCGAAATTAGCATTGTCTGAAGGATCCACGGACCAGTAATCGTCATACACACATTCGCAATAGTAAAAAGATATACACATAAATAAATGTTGTCGATTACTGGGTCATGACCATGTCGATAACTGGGTATGTATTGAACACAGGTGAACAGCACTCGATCGAAATAATATTAAAAATTATTTTATGAAAAAATAGTTGTTTATAATGACTACAAATGAATAAAAATCATAATTCTGACGTTATAGGTAATAATTAGTTTTATTTTAGAAATTAATAAAGTTCCATGAAAGAGCAATTTATGTTTCAAACTCTTTATCGAATGTTTTAATGAAAATCATAAAGTTTGTGACAGAGTGCGTAAAAATTATTCTGCCGTTCTATATGCAGACATAATCAAGTCAACAAAGTCCTACGAACCTTTGCATAATTAGTTAAGGCCTTATACACCTTTGGATGGTCGGAAAACAAGGCTTTTTGGGATTAAAAAGAAATACTAATAAAGCAATCAAAACGAGGTTTAGAGTGTTTATTTCACATAGCTGTAGATACCTCCAACGAGCGGACTCGTTGGAGTCGCACATGTGCACCCAGAAGATTTTTCTTTTCCCCGTAATCTACATGAGTTTTGCCACCGAAGTACACACGATTATTATAAAACATTTATTTTTCTACTTTTAGCCCGATTTTTAAGAAAGTCGCATTTTCGACTGAAACAACGGCCTTTGTTCGTTTCCTAAAATCGCAATTGTCAAACGATTGTAAAAATCGTGTGAATATCGCTATAAAATGTATCTGAGAAGTTACAGTTGAAATTTGAAGTCAATCGGTCAAAAAATGCAGGACCTACGAGTCCGCCCGATTTTGAAAACATATCTTCATGAAAAACGCGTTTAAAGTTTTAAAACCATTTTTCTACATGTCTTAAAAAAATGTCCACCTAAAATAACTTTTGCATATTATTTTCGACGTGTTTATACATAATTTAAGTCAATTAAAAAAAATTTTTTTTTTTTCAAAAGTATATAGGGCTTCAAAGCTGTTTAAACGCATGTGACGATTAGTGGGACGTTCCCATGGCGATTACCAGACCAACTGTCATGGCGGCATGACGATGACTCGTACAATAGCATCTTACAACCTTTACGAAATATTTTCTCGAAAACTGTACCAGGCACGGGAATTTCACAACGACCTTCTTCTTCGTAATAAAAAACTGATTAAGAACGACTTAAAATAACTTTTACTCACTTTCCTGGTTGAGCTATATAAAATTGCAAAGTCAAACGATCTGCTTAAGGTGACGATTACTGGGCCATCAACCTTAATTGTTAAAAATTCGGGTTCGTCAAAGGAATACCTTAAGCGTCGCAACAGCGTCTTGACGCCGAGTAATGAAAAATCAAATTTTTAATCATCAAACCCGGCGGTTCGGAAAAATCTTGCAGCGTTTTATTTTAACGTTATGCTTGTTTTATGCCGATTTATTTCGATCGTCATACCATAATTATATGCACAGTTGGCGCCACCAGGTGACTTTTGTTTTTGTTTGAAAAAAATTATTGATCGGTCTTTCCTAATAACATTTTTATCCATTTCACACACATTCATACGCAAAAACCGAAATTTAGTGAAAAATTCGGCATTGTCGAAAGAAGAAAAATGTGTTACGTTTTGGTAGTCGTTGGCGCACTCCTCGTTTTGCGGTTGATTCGTAAGATACTCCAGAGGGCAAGCAGCAGCAGCAGCAGAAAGATTCGGTTGGGGAGTTTGCCACGAGTCACGGAAGAAGGGCCACGTCGTCAGGCAAGTAGTATAGCAGTAGGCGGAGGTTGAAACTTAAAGGATTTACGGGTCGAAAAACTCGGCAACCAAAAAGCAAGCCCGGAGGTCGACTAGCGAGCGATTTGGTAGCGTTTTCGCGCGGCAGAACTAAGTGCGCGCCGTTTCTTCGCATTATTCTCTCCGTCCTTTCGCGCGGATTTAACTCCACGCTCTCGTGTCGCGGTTTGTATATCCGATAAACTCGCGAAGAAATGGGCCAAAAGGAGAGAATGAACGAAATTCAACGAGCGAACGGACTACCAAAAACGAGAAAGGAATGACAAAAGTTGGGCGCGCCGCGTATGTAGTATGTGGGGTAGAAAATGTTCACCCACCTTTTTGCCAAGTGCTACGATACGTTTCGCATTATCATTTTCTTCCCTCCACCCCCTCCCTCCCGCTGTACTCGCCAGCTCGAGAGACCGTCGGAAAATTCGACCGCAGTCTTCTCTGACCAACGAGAAATTCATTTAATGGGCGCGCTGGCTCGCCATCGGGAATTCGAAAATACGAGGGGAAAAAAACATCAACGCGAACGCCTAATGTTTTCTTGAAGAATTTGCGAATGTACCGAATAAGCGCTCGAATTCGCGTGACAAATTGGTGCGAAAATTGTCGAGGCGGGCACCAAAAAATTCGGCCCTTGGAAGGCTCGGACGTGCAAACGGGGATTAGTTATAGCGAAAAAGGGGCTGACTAAATACGCTAATTAACCCTACGTTGACATACTGGCAAGGAAATTTCGCGAGGTCGATCTCTTCGATTTCGATGGAATTTGGCACGCTTGTACAATGGGTGAAAATAGGCGACACGTGTTTTTTTTTATATTGGCGGAACCCGATTTTTAAGGGTTGAAACGCACCCTCGAATATTGGGGTGTTTTTCGTCGATAACGTTTCAACGGTTCGAGATATGAATCAATTTAAAATTGCAACAATGTTTATTTTTTCGTGTACTATATATTGGAGATGAGAACGATAACGTTATCGACAAAAAACGAAAAACACCCCTATTTTCGAGGGTGCGTTTCACCCTTTAGAAATCGGGTTCCGCAGATATAAAAAAATACCTATCGCCTATTTTTACCCATTCTACAAGCATGCCAATTTTCATCGAAATCGGAGAGATCGACGTCGCAACCTTTCGTTGTGGGTCATTCTGACCCAAATTAATGTTTTAGTAAAATATTCAATCTTGAAAAATTCAATTTTCAAAATGTTTGCAAAATTGAACATTTTCAGTGACTCTTTTCAACTAATTAATCTGCTATCATCCGAATTTCAATTATGCAGATATATTAAGAAATGTTTAAAGTATATGCCTGACAAGAACCGACCGAAGGGTTGTTAATGGTTGGTGGATGAAGTATTATCCGGGTCCAATTGACCCAGTGTGTCAAAATCGTCGTGAAATGTAAATGTGTTAACGAAGGGTTAAGGAATCATCACAGTTTAAGGGGTCGAAAAATAGATGATTTTCGCGATTTTTTTATGGCTAAAATACGCCAATCAGTCTGATTTTTTTATGTCAAATCAATGCACTCATAAAGAACAGAAAATAAAATTTTGAACGTTTATTTTTATTTTTTAGCATTTTTTTGAACCTTTGAAAATGTCTTCGAAAAAAAGAAGTCCATACGGTGTTCACGGTTGTGGCCGTAAATATTATCTGAAACAAAATTTGTAAGAAGATTGATAATCAGTATGGAAGCCGCTATCTTGCTATGGAGGACTTTTAACAAATAAAAATTGACAAAATGGTGGCGGTTTAACGAAAAGTATCGAATTTAGACTATTTTTTCGACAGTTTTTCGTTAAAAAATATACAAATGAAAAAAGCTTCCATAACAAGATAAAGAATGGCGTGAAGTTGTGTCCAATTTTGAGACGGATTTTGAAAAACGGGATTTCGAGAAAAAAAAACGCTTTGAATGTTTAGAGTGTGGAATTTTCATATAAATTGTCTACTTATGATCAATCGGTGATGCCAGGCCCATGTTTACAACCGTACATACTATCGAATAATGCGAAAAAACGATTTTTTGAAAATTTTACATTGTAATGATTCCTTAAGGGGCTGATCACTAGATATGAGGGCACTTCGTCATAAAATTAAAAAAGATTATACCTGAGTTCTTTTTCAATAGAGAAAAAATAAACTATGTTTCGTATATTTACATATATATTTTTATATGTAATTTAATATAATAAGAATTGCTCTCAATTGAAAAAGGCTGATAGAAATTCGAAAATATTTATTTGACTTTCAATCCTCTATTTTGAATTTCGAAATGTGTAGACGAGCCCTCCAAATTTGACATGGGAATTTGTTATGGAAAATAAATATTTTAGTTCAAGCATTTTTGCGTCGCTGTCTCTTATTTTAAATAATACTCTTGAAGTTAGCGTAGTTGGAACTCAACGAAAATTAATTACTTTCCATTGACACAATTTCCTTTTAGCCGATTTAGGCTAGGAAAATCAGTCGAACGTTCTTACATATTTTTATTACAGATTTACGACCTCAAGCCGCAGAAAATTGTTTCGAGTAACCATAAAAACGAATGAACTTCAACGTCATTAATATAATATTGTATGATTCAAATTTTAAATGGCTAATGGGAGTTCGAAAATATTTATTTCACTTTGAATCCGCTATTTGGAATTTCCGAAATGTGTAGACGAGCCCTCCAAATTTTGCATGGAACTTTGTTGTCGAAAATAAATATTGGTGGAAGTTTTTAAGCGTTTAATTGTTAGTGACCCACCCAGTATACATATATAACGCACATTTTGCAAAATGTAGTACAAATATATATACAAAATCGTAACATACCTTCCATTCGGCGACGAGGGTGGGCGTTCGCGGACGTTCCTAAAAAGCGCGCCGTAGCTCCACCGCGATTGTGATGTAGGTCAACGTTTGTACAGCCCCTCTAAGCCGGATTTACCGAAGAGTCCTCGGTCGTCGAGAACTGAAACGGCAAATACGTTGTTTTTTCCTCTTTCACATGTGTTATTTTTTGGTATACCTGAAATTTTTCCATCACGATAACGATTCGCCGGTCTTTTGGTTTACTCTCTTTTTCACGACGAGTTAAAAAAAATATTTGTCGCGCTATTTAAATGGATAAAAAATTGCATCGCATTAACTTCGATGAACTAAAATTCCTGGCATAACGCCAATATATTTGTTTCTGCTGTAATATCATCATCCTGCCGTAAGCTGTACAGTTAGCTTTAAATTAACAGTTAGATTTTAAAAAAATGTATTTATGTAACCCAAACAAACTTTAAACGCGTTTTTCTCGAAACAACGTTTTTCGACGGCTTGTTGCTAAAATCTTCGAAACTACTGAACCGATCCTTATGAAATTTCAACCATATAGTCTTTACAACTATAGCTATAGCGCATATCAGGGATTTTTCTACATTTTGATATTTACTATTTATTGTATCGCCAAAAACGGTGAAAAAACACTTTTTTTTATCTTTTAGAAAAATGTTCGCCATTTTGTATTTTTGCATTTACCAAAAATCGTATGATATGCACTATAGCCATTAACATACTGAATCTAAAACCGTTTGATTTTTTTTTTGTTTCGGATGATCCATCTCCGAGGTTTCATCAACAGCGCAGACCCATAATTGTTTAGGACATTTTTTTAGCTACCTTTTTATCTATAAATAGTGACCCATTTAAATATATTTTTTTAAATGTATTTCGAAAGTGGATTTAATAAGTGTAACAACTTTCATATCAATATCTATAACATAAACCTATCAAAAAATCATGAAAATAGCCTTTTTTAGCGTCTAAAGTGAGAAAACCCCTTAAATCTGCTTGGCCGCTCCAGGAATCCACCAATAGAAGAAATGTATTGTTTGCGTCGTATGACTTCAACGTTGCTTCCAAGAATTTTGCATAAAACTCTTTCGTCAGTTGCGAGAAATTAAAAAAATAAATTACAAAATAAAAATACGCTTGCAGCGAGAATCGAACCGAACCCATCGGGCTGACATTCAATGCGCTCGACCACTGCGCTACGCCGCTGACTTGGAAATGATAGAAGAAATATCCCTCAAGCTCTACTTGGAAACCGTTTTACTTGGCTCACTCAGGCGAAATATTTTAGGAACGTTAAGGCCTTAGGCCACAGTAACGGGTATAAAATCATGTGCGAATTTAACCATTTTTTCGTATGAAAAAGTGATGTACTCGTCAAATTAATTACACATCTATTTAGTATGAATATCAAGCAGCAGAATTTTTTTTTCTCGATGTACAAAATGGCCGACTACTCGAAACTTCTCGAAACAGCTTTTTTCCAATTGGCGTGACAAATAACTTCAACAATTTTCACTCGATTTACTTCAAATTTAAAAGCTATGTTCCTAATTGTATTTCGCAGAGAAATCCGTACGGAATTTCTGATTAATCAAAACCTTTTCATTTTATGAGCAGTTTATGAGCAGTTATAACGAAATTTTTCACTGAAAATTCATTTCTCAAGTTCAAATACCTACAACTTTTGAACAAAACAATGTTTTTTTTTTAATTCCGTACGTACTTCTCTAGGTATTCTAATGTAGATTGACAAGAATTTTTGTTTTTTGTTTCGGGTCAAAAATTGTGGACGCTAAATGTCACGCCGCGGAGCGCCTAAAAAACAAAAGAAAATATTAGTAGTCGGCCATTTTGTACATCGAAAAAAAATATATATATTTTCTAGCAGCTTGATATTCATACTAAATAGATGTGTAATTAATTTTAAGAATGAATCACTTTTTCATACGAAAAAAAGTTGTTAAATTCGCACGTGATTTTATACCCGTTGCTGTGGCCTGAGGCCTTAAGTTAACCCACCTCCTTCTACCCACGCAGTTTGGGCGAAATCGATGGGTCCCAATTGGCGTTTCTCCCTTGTGAGTTCCAGTTGTGTCACCATCGGAAACTCAGCTAAACGCAGAACAGTGCGCAGCCAAGCGGTCACCGATCCAAGTATTGGCTAGGTCCAACACAGCTTAACACAGATCACGCGACTATTACAGTCAGTTGTTATTGTTTTTTGTTGCTTCTGCTACTAATAATAATAATAATATCATTATTGTTATGAGAAAACGATTCAGAGGGGTTGGCCTCGAGCCAAAAGTAAAATCTGATTGCCGTCGGTACGGGAAGAATCTCTCTCGTTTTCGTTGACTCTCATCGCGATATCTCAGTAAGCCATACAATGAAAAACGAGATCCGTGTGACTCGCCACGGAGGGTCGGGAGGGGGCAGGGGCGGGGGTGGAGGGGTTTAGGAAATGATGGTGGTGGTTCAGGTGGTAGAGAGGTACCAACAGCGAGTTTTCTCGAGGAGATTAAAAAGTTGTCGTCACCTCGAGCTCGACGTCGCGCCCGCTTCGCTCTCACCCTCGTGCCGACCGGAAGTACACACACACACACACACACACACACACACACACACATGTATATGTATATGTGTATATATATATATATATATGTGTGTGTGTGTATATATATATATATATATATGTGTGTGTGTGTATATATATATATATATAGTTAAATAAATGTATATAAATATATAGACACGATGGAAAGTTTGCCATTGCGACGACAATCCGCCTTCACCCTGGCGCTTCTCTCTCGCCCTCTCTTGCTCTCTCGTTCCATCGTCCCCTCGCACGTTGAATTTCGCCGATGTGAAAAAAAAACGACCGTCTTCGAAATCTCAAAGTGGATTCTTTACGATTGCGACTGAAAGTAAGAACGAGGCGGGTGCGGGGGAATAGGGAAAAAGGAGGCGAAGTAATGGGGAGGAATATATATATATATATATATATATATATATAGTGTAATAAGAAAAATCGATTGAGCTTGGGATGCGAAGAAAAATTGTAATCGACCGCTGTGTCCTTTTTTTTCTATTGTTTTTTCTTTTTCTTTTTTTTTTGCAGTCGAGTAATTACAAAATTGTTCCTGTGTGACCCTTGACCTAGTTAGGATCTTTTTCTTCGAACGAATGTTCGCGTGAAGTTCAAAAGTGCTCGAGGTTGAAGTTGTACAAAAATAGTCCGGAGTGCGTACGTGTAATGCGGCATTATGCAAAACCTTCATTTTTTTACCTCTGCTGGGGCGAAATACCCGCTACTTTTATGACGAGATTTATTCAGTTCGTGAACAGTTTTTATAAATTTTAATTTTAGACGAAAACGCCATCGAAAAAATGTACAGTTTTTGTCAAGAATTACATTTTGGCTGATTCAGCTTGTTTTTTGAGTGGAGTATGGATTTCGAGGTCAGATCCGCTTCATTAAAACTCAATCTCCTTATTGAATGCCTTTTTCGATTTCTTCTTTTTTCCCAACAAAACCAATGGCCTAGTAAGATATCGCGGTGATCTTGGGACACCAAAAAATGACGGAACGAGAATCAGCTCGAGGAGGTATTGGAAGTGGTATTTCCGAAAGCAAGTAATAACTTTTATGACGGCTATATTACATTTGCTGACTTTGGATGTTCGCGAGATCTAAATCGCCGATAATATTGCTAGAGTGTTTTTTGAACTCACACGCCTGTGTGCATTGTACGGCTGAACAGCCGATTCGACGTCGCAAAAGTGTATATTTAAAAAATTGTTATCTCTATGTTGACTATTGTAACTCCATTTTTAATGGAGATATGAACGAGGAACATTTTTAGGAGAAAGACGAAACGATGGGGGAAAGGGACGAAACGATGGGTGAGAGGTGATGCGATTAATTTTCGTCGCTTATATCTCCATTACTAATAGAGCTAGTAATAAAATTAAACATCTTTTATTAAAAATTTCTATCTATGAAATTCACTCTCCCGTCCCAATTGTTATTTGAAAAATGTAATCGTAAGAAAGTGCCTTGGTGTATGGACTACTTGCTTGAGACAAAATCACAATTATTTTTCGTACCTTCAATCTGCGATTCCTGCACCGTATAGCAATCAAACAGCCTGGCTGGACAAAGTCATATGAATGCCCTTAGAAACCGTACCATGCACCGCGCAGCGCTAGAGCCGTAACGCAACGGGACGTTCTGACCTGCTCCACTAAAATCATCATACCTCGGTTAATTTTTGAAATATTTACAAAATCTTTTAACCAAATCAACGTCAAGATTCTACGCAATAAGAAAATCAAATTAACCAAAAATCGATTTTTTGAAATTCCAAGGTTATGCACATCCCTTTTAAAAAATGTGTTTCTGTTTCACCAACGGAAAGAAATCAAAATTTGGCCATTTTTTCGGGTCTCTAGGTACATGTAGCCCCTTAAAAAAAGAAAGAAATTCTTAAATAAACTGCTAACTTACCTTAAGTGCTTTAACACTAATTTGTGTTAAAAAAAAAGTTTTTTTTTTCATCAACAGAAAAAATCCCAATGTGGCCATTTTTTCGGGCCTCTAAGTAGATGTAGCCCGTTTAAAAAAGAAATAAATTCTTAAATAAACTACTAACGACACTCACTGTGGAATTAAAATTAATTTGACAACCCTGTGTAGCAGCTTTAAATGTAGGCTGTCCAGGTCTCACCAGCAGACACCTGACAAAAAATCATACGAATTTTGCCGGCACCAAGAAATTTTTTTTTCTCGACTTAAGTTATTTTTAGTAAATAAAAAAAGATTCGACTGTTTTAACGGCGACACCTGCGGGCGTTACGGTTCAAATTGCACCACAATTCACGATTTTCCCTGAGACAATGTGCCAAATTTTCCATATTTCGATATCTTCTTCAAAAAAGAAGTAGTTGAATTTGCAAAAAGCTCGTTTACGGGCTTTCATTGGGCTACGTGAAGAAAAAAAATGGTATCGTAGAATATTCATCAGTAGAACGCGCTCGAACGGTTTTAAGAAGAAAATAAAAATAAACGCCGACAAGCTCGGCAGCGAGAGAGGAAGAGACGAGTAGCGGAAATTCTCTGTCCAGTCTTGCAGAGAGACCGAGAATTCTGTGCGATGAACTCGTATTTGCCATGGTGGCTTGTAGTCATGGCAACTTTTGATTGTGTCCCCTGAGTACCCTGTGGGCGCTGTTCCGTGCATGGAACATTCCTGTTTACGCGGTTCGAGGGGCTCGCCATATACGCGAGTACGTATATGGCAAAAGCAAAAGGGACCGAGAGCGCAACACCGACAAAGCGATGAAAGAGAGAGGAGCGAGGGACAGAGAGATCCAGACGTCCCTACGTTGCGGAGGATGGAGAACTCGCGGAGAAAATCCTCCTTCGAACATTCGTATCTGCGTCCATACGCACCTGTCCTATCGAATTTCCCGGTTCGCGGAGAAATATAAGTGTACAGGGAATTCCAGACGGAACCGATAATCGTCGATCACCCACACCCACACATAGATATATATATATATATGTACAGGGTGTCCCAGAACTGAATGCGTTCCCTGATATGGGGGGTTGGGGGTTAAATTCTGAGTCGATTGATATAAGCATGTGTGGGTCTCACATCAACCCCTGAATTATTATTAATTTTTAAAGGCGGGCCAATCAGGCGCGCCCGCCTTTAAAAATTAATAATAATTCAGGGGTTGATCTGAGACCCACACATGCTTATATCAATCGACTCAGAATTTCACCCCCAACCCCCCATTTCAGACACCGCATTCAGTTCTGGGACACCCTGTATATCTATTACGTGTGTATATATACAGAGTGTCCTCTTATGAATGTCCCACGGTTTTCGAGATAAAAATCATCTGCTTTTCATTTTTCACGTGCCATTTCTACAAAGATAACTTTTTTAACTTGTTTTTTTTTTAACCGGTCAAGGTCTAAGGGTCTGAAACAAATAACCAAGAGTGGTTATTTGTTTTATCTAGAAAATATTTCTTTTAACCTTAAATGTTGAGGAAAGTTTATAAAAAATTATCTTATGCAGAATTTGCACACAAACTAATTCGAACATCTGACTTTGATAGCCTGCGGTGTCAAAAAAATGTACTACGCATATCGTGCCAATTACTTTAAAAAGTTGCTTAGTTATTGTCGATTCATATCATAAAGCCCAAAATCTCGAAAACCGTGGGACTTTTACTAAACTGAAATTCCAGGATATAGGAGGACATGATCTGACCTATCATGCTCATGCTAATAACATGGAGAAAACTTTGCTTGGTCATTTTGAATTTTATAACTCACCAACTCGTAAACGTACAATAAAGCCCTAGACATATTTTTGAAGAGAATTGAACGCCTTATAAAAATGTATTCTATCGTTTTATGATCAATCCACTCTTTCAAAAGTTATTCAACGTCAAAGTTGAATTTATAGTGAATTTCGAGATAAAACAAAAAAAAATCGACGAAACTATCAGACATGTCGCAAGATTTCGTAGGAGCTTTTTGTAGATCAGTGACACGATTTTCTGTAAAATCATGTCACTGATATAAGGAAATTAAATTAACCATGATTATTATCAAGTTTTAATGATAATTTGAATTTTTTGGAATCAATGACGTGCCAGAACGCGGTATTGCATTGATAGAAGCATATAATAATTGTTTAACGAAGACCGAGAAGCAACTGCAATATCCTTTAGACAAGTACAAGAACATCGTCGACGTTTTCCGGATTGTACCAAAAAAAAATCTTAAATAAAAATATTTTTTTTCACAACTTTTATATTTAGAATTAAAAAATGTATCGTTAAAAAAAATTACAAATAAAACGAAACTAATATTCATGTGTTTTACAATTTTCATCTACAGTGAACATTGAAAAGTAACTTTATAAAAATTGGCGTCTCTATATTTATATTTTTGGTTACTATAATAATTACTTTCACGGAAATCGTAAATTTTCTCCAGACAATGAATGTGTAAAGCCGTTAACTATTAAACTATACATTTTTTCAATTATTCAATGACATGATTTGAAGAAATTGAGATGATTTACCAAAACGATCCTACGACATTTTGTGATAAAGTCTGATAGCTTCGCCGGAAAAGGGAAAAAATCTTGATATTTATTGTAAATTCAACTTTGGCCTTGAATAACTTTTGAAAGATTGGATTCATCATACAACGATAAAAGACCTTTTTCATAAAGCGTTTAGCCTACAAAAATATAGCCTACACAAGCTAGTAAAGTTACGTTTCGAATCGCCATTAGCTACGCGTTTTAGCCATTGTAACGCTTTGGTCCTCTAGTGACTGAATACAAAAAATTAGATGGTGACTAGATAGAAAAAAATATCTCACGGCTTTACAGTGTTTCTGACCTAGCCATGACCTACTGACCCAGTTACTAGCTGGGAACAAAAAATTAGGTGGCGACTAGAAAAAAAATGTACGTCTATACGTATGATTTTTTCGTGATTTCTTTTGCACATGATTAACATGATTGAACCCTTTTACGATATTTTTCGTTGTTCATTGATTGCGGTTATCATATTTGCGCTCCAAATATATTAATGGTTCAATTTTAAATTATCTCACATCAGACAAACGCTTACGCCGTAATGTCGTTTCGATCCTGGGACCTCTGGGTTATGAGTTGTGACTTTCTCCACTGAGTCAGTTCTACTTGTTTAATTTCTAAATTTTCGTATCGTCTACATATATTACACTCCACAATGTTAGATTATTGAAAAATTGGTGGATTGACAAATGTAAATAACATTATCGGATCAATGACTCAATTGCGTTCGCATTGAAAGCGATAATCGCATAGAATTACATAACCTTAAATTGCATTTGTCCGATCATTTATTCCGGCTAGTGCGGCCGCAGTTGGCAAGTATTGGCTAGGTCATCGCGAGATACCGACATGAGGAGTTTTTTCATTCGCAACGTCATCTGTAACTCAAGTTTCTTAGCCAGCCATGAGCCAATCGCTCGATGGAACTGTACGTAGTCACCTAACCAAACTTTGTCATTTGTCACCAAGATCGGCTGGGCAGTGACTGGCCAAGGGGTGCATAGCCGCAGTTAGCTAGTGTTGGCTAGGTCATGGCGACATGCCCACGTGAGAATTAGTCTATTTTCCAAAGCCATCTGAAACTCAAGTTGGCTAGTCAGCCATGAGTCATTCGCTCGATGGAACAACACGTAGTCACATAACCTCACTTTGTCACCTGTCACCAAGATCAGCTGGACAGTGACTAGACAAGGGCTGGATAACAAAACATTCACAATATTACTAGCTCATAGCGAGCCAACCATTGGTCAGTTCGTATGAGCTCTATTGGGCGACTAATTGTTTTTTTTTAAACTACATTGCTTTCTGTTATTTCATTTGATATTGTATGCTTTCGAATAAAATTTGAACAATGAATTTGAAAAACCAAGCGCTAAAATAAAACCAAATACAACTGCCTGCCGTCATATTCATCTCGAAATTCTTGTCCTTTGTTTTTCATTTCCACTTCGACTCCAACGAATAACGTCGGCCTCATTTGCCTCGGGAAACTTTCTCATTCGGTTCCTCGGAAATTCGAAGTTCCGATGTCCCCCTTTTTTCATAGCAATCTAGATGCTTGGTTCTTTAGCGCGTTCCACGGCCCAGCTCGGCGCCCAATCTCGCTCTTTATTGAGAATTCGAGTCAGTGGAACGCGCGAGCAGGGTGGATTTGAGGGAGAGAAACAAAACGCGAGACAGAAGTAGCAACGAGGGAGGATGAGGGTGGCGCATGGGGTGAAAAAATATCCGAATGGGGAGGAACGAAAAAAGGCGCAGGGTTGTTGCAGCGATAAAAGGAAAGAGGGGGGCGACAACCAACGATGCCGGAGAAGAAGTTCCTTTTGATGGGGTAGTGGGTGTCGCGGTAGACGCGATTTACATTCCAATTAAAACGTTCTCCTTCTTGAGACGGGCCTTCCACCCTATTCTCTTTCGCTTATGTACCCCCGATTCGTTCTCCGCAACATGTACAGGGTGGCTCGCCTGCAAGTTCAGTAACGACAAACGCAAACGGCCACGAATCGGTCGGACAAAAACAAAATCACGAAGATTTCTTTCGCTGCTTTTTTTATTTCAATTTGTTTGTTTGATTTTGTTTTTGCAATCTCTAGCGCCACTGTTTGAAAAGAATTGAGCGCAATGTGAAAATTTCGATTGGCCGCAGTGTTTGGTCCAGGTGACCGTAGCACTTGGGCACCCTGTGTACATCGGCGATCGCTTGTGTAGGTACGTCAAGGATACATATCGTTAAAAGCGTAATAAAATCTCTGAAACGGTCCACTGCCACATAATGAGTAATTTGCATAAGCCCTTTCGATTCGAATTTAATAACGGGACGTTTCTGGAGTAAACTAACTTTTTAATAATCCGAAGGTGCTGACGAGGTAACCTCGTAGTAATTTTACCCTCGCGGCAATATTTCGTGAAACACGATAGATATATTTTTAATTTTTTTTTTTTTGACGTAAAGGAATAGAAAAATGACATTGCATATTCGATTTTTTAAAGGGGTTATGCCTAGTTGTAAAAGTGGCAAAATCACTTTTTTCACAACCAATATATTTTGACAGTATATCATCTTATAAATGTTCCCTGGAAATTTCAAGGTTATCGGATCAAAATTGACAGATTTACAGGCTGTTATGTTGACGTCCGTCGGAACGCTCGGAGCGCCGTTTCAATCTTTGGACGCTTTTTTTCTCTCAAAAGTACGTCTTGAAAGTTGGTGAGCAAAATATCTAAAATACTGCGTCGATCTTTCTGAAACTTTTAGGGCTTTTTCTAGGTGAAAAAATATAGTATTAGAACGAAGAATTTATTTTTCCGATGTTTTCGATTTGATGAACGAGAAATGCCCACTTTTTCCGCAAAAATCAAGACTCACTTTAAACACGCCCCTTTTTTTTTAATTTGATATTTCAGAAATTCCTTCGTTTAAGGCGTTACCCCCACTTGTAGCTAAAAAAAGGCCTTTTTCATGATTTTTTTTAAAAGAAAACTACAAAACTTTTTTAATCGATCAATATACCATCTTAAAGAACACATCTTGAAGAACTTTCAGTAATTTTTTTATTGAAAAATATTACATTGTTTAGTGGCAAATGGCCGTCAATGAAATAATGTTTTTATATACACGGTTTGCGGTGACCAACATTGCTGCGAAGTGGATCATCTGAAAAAAAAATGCGGATGGATTTAGTCAAATATAAGTATAAACTAGTCTTTAATCGAAGGATTTTAAAAAATATTCATTTTTCACAAAATGACGGACAGTCAAAGTTAATGGTTCGATTTTAACGAAAAAAAAAACGGCCGTTTTTTGGCTATAAAACGGCCATTTTTTTTCCAAAAAAATTCGAACTATTAAGAACTACATTTTATGTATTAAATAAGCCTGTAAAATTTCAAGAAGATCGGTTCATTAGTGTTCGAGTAATCTTGGTCACCGACTTCAGAAATGCCATTTTGAGGAAAACACGTTTAAAGTTTCAATTTCAGTTTACACGAAAAAATATTTTTTTTTGTAAACTTACATAGAGTCATTTATTCCGGGCATCAAAGAAAAACTGCACTTCAAATTGGACTTCAAAAAAATGCAATAAAAAAATCGATTTTTTTCAAAATCGCAAGTGGGGGTAACCCCTTAATCATAGGATAAACGGTAATTATGCAGAAGTGGGGCTCCACCCCAATTTCAATTCCAAACATTTATTTTTGGCATGAACGCCTTTGTTGTAGCACCACTAGTGATATTCAGCCTGCGGAGGCTGACATTTTTAATCATTTCCATAAGTTATGGGGTTTTGATGTTTGGCGAAACACGCGATAATATAGGGCATTTTCGTGCTTTTCGACGCTTAAACTGGCGGTGAAGAGTGGGGGGTTTAAAAAAAGCCTTTCAGAATATAATACCGATGTAAAATTGCAACAGAAAATACCGATGTACACTTGCAGCAAATACCGATAATAAACAGTAAATACCGATGTAAAATTGCAACTCTCCCCTGCCCACATTGAAAGCCCGGAAAAATACATGATTCCACAGACAAGACTAGAAATCGATGAAAATGGTAAGTTTGTGAATTTGTTGAATTTGTTTGGGTGTGTGTTTGTTTGGGGTTGTTTGGGGTGTCTGTATGAAATCTTATTTTTCTTTGAACTTCAAAATCCCATAACTTATGGAAATAATTAAAAATGTCAGCCTCCGCAGGCTAAATATCATTAGTGATGACTAATTGAAACAATTTTTTGCAAAAAAAAAAATTCCCGCCAAAATTGGGGTGGAGCCCCATTTCTGCACAATTACCGGATAAACTAATATAGAAACGAAATATGTTTGATTTTTTAAAGTTAGATAACCTGGTTCAGAAGGGTTCACCGCAAAAAACGTTTTTGAGAGATGCTTCTCAGACATCGGCTGTGAATAAATCATAATTAAATATTTTATCACAAAAAAAACACAGAGTGTTCTTCAGATGATACTGTTTTAAATACCTAACTTTTGTAAAAATTCATCATCACGATTTTCTATAAAAAATTCCAAAAATGAGCTATTTTCGACATTAAAAACTAGGCATAACACATTAACTGTCACTTTCTGTTAATCAGCGATGAGACCAACGATGCGTAGTTTAAGAAGATGATCGTAAAGATAAACCAATTATTTGCCAATTATTTGCTCGTTTAACCCAAACTTGTTACTTCACTATTCGCAGAGACCACTCGGGCACAGGGAAACTGCGGGAACCCTGTATCGATATGGCGATATTTTCCCTTTCTGCTCCTCGCTCGGTAGCCAAAGCACAAGCCGGATGGCAGCAGAGCGGTCACCGCTCTAAATATTCACCCAGGCTTGCGCTGCTTAAGGGGTTATGCCTAGTTTTAATTTCTGAAAAAATCGATTTTTCTTTTTCGACAGATTCTTATAATATAACCTTTGAAAAATATTCTCTGAAAATTTCAAGTCGTTCCGTCGAAAATTAGGGGAGTTATGAGCGTTTACAGGTAGGTCCGCTTACCGCTTTACCGTTGCAGGTAAAAACTTTAAACGCGTTTTTCTCGGAATGACTTTTGCAGAATCGGTGACCAAAATATCTCAAAAACAACTAAACCGGTCTGCTTCAAATTTCGCAGACATTCTTTGTATATCAAAAGGCAGTCCTTAATCGAAGGATTTTTTTTCTATGCATACTTTTTTTATATCAAGGAAAAAAAGAGTGTTTTTTTCATCGAAATTTCGACGATCACTTTCGATCGGTGACCATTTTTTCAAAAATCATTATTTTATTAAATCCTTCGATTAAAGACTAGCTAATACGGTACAAAAACTAAATTCATTTGGTTTTTTGATTTCAGGTTATTTGTTCCCGAGCAGAAGTGGTCACCGCGAAGGACCTTTTTGGCACCGCGGTCTGTGCAATTTACTGCATCTCTGTCGTTTATAAATATTTCCCAACAAAAAAAATTGTCAAAGATACTTGAAATGATACCCTTTACTATGAAAAAAAAGTTAAAAACCTGCACCCATTTCCCAAAAAAAAAATTCACTAAAACACCTCTTTTTTCCGGCCGCGAACTAGGTGTAACCCGTTAAGACGGCGAATCATCGCGACCACTATCGTCGATTATAGTCCAGTCAAAAGTGGCCAAAGTCGAAAATTTTTGCGACCGCTTAGTGAAACACGTATTCCTATGTTAGTCGACCCGGGGAATCCGAATTTCTAGGAATTTTAACTATTAACAGTGAAGAAAGGGGTTAAATACCCAAAAATATGCATTATTTCGAAAACAAAGAGGAAATCGCAAAAAAGTTTCGAACAAAAGTTGTAGAGGGGAAGATTTTACCCAGTAGGTGTATATGATGTTTTTTCTCTATCTCCAATAGTTTAGCCGTAAAATTGAAAAACAAATTCACACCAACTATCAACGCGCGAGGCACACGGACGTGACGAAATCGAGAGGTATGAGCATCGCTGGTACGTCCTCTCTCTTTCGCTCTCGCACGGCCGCGACCGCGCTTCGTTCGGGGGTCCCCGACGTTCGATCGGGTATTTTCGGCAGCCCAGAGGTACGTCCGCGGCTTCCCCTCTTGCCGGCACGGCGCGCCAACCTGCAGCTCGGTTCGAGCTGCAGAGTCGCCGGGACCAATCGGGTGTTTTCGCGGGGGTTAGATAGGGCATTTAAAAAGATAAATCCGTTACCTGCTAATATTTCGTACACTGAAATAAAAAGAGCGAGAATAGAGCATTTCGTTGAAACGACGTACAGAAAAGTACCTTTTTTAAAGGGCAAGCTGTATTATTGAAAACGCCTATATGGAAAGGATGGTTATGAGAAATTTTGTTTAATAATGATTTTAACATAATTTGTTTTCTTTGTGTATAAAGTTTTTAATACAGTAAAGACATAAGATTGAATGATAGAAACTCTAAATTCTAATATTGATAATATAATTTGTGTTAAAATGATAACGTATCATAAAATTATTATTAATGAAAAAGCTGATTCTTTTATTAAAGTTAAAAGTAAATATCCTGCAAATATATTTGCTGTTCATCGAATTTATCAAGTTAAAGGACAAATAATATTTCTAGTTGTTTCAATTAAAACTATAAAAGGTATTAAAAGAAAGGGGGTCTTTTGGGGGATTACATGCGCAAATGCAAAGTTTGTATTGTTTAATGAAAGGAAAATTATTAAACTAAATCAAAATGGGAGGGCAATAACAATTGAAAAAATTAAATGTCTTGAACTTGTAAAAATATATGGGACTTGTGAAAAAATATATAAAACTATTTCTTAAAATTAATATAAATAAAATAGTCAAATCAATTATATCAAAACAAATAAATTTGTTCATTAAATAATTTTTAATTCTTTGAATAAAGTTGTTGAAATAAAATTTTTTTAATTAATCGAGAATCAACTATTCGGAATAATGTTTGAATAATAACAAAATTTGAATAGAAGAAATTCAATTTAAATCAACCATTGAATTGGTACTAGAATAAAAAATAGAAAATAAATTTCTTATTATTTTAAGATACATTTTTTCTAATTTTTATTATTATACGAATTAATATTTTTTTCAATCTAAATAAAATTATATTCAAAGTTAATCAATTGTATAGTGATACTTGTGGAATATAAAAAATATTAATTTTAATTATTTAAAAATTACATTTTAATGTTATATTTTAACTCATTTCTTTCATTAGAGGTAATTTTAATTACTATATTTTGATTTAAGAGATCATAACTTTAAATTCAGTCATCCAATAAAAATGGATAAGAAATTCATTGTATAAAATTTTCATGATTAGTTCTTTCAATTGCAATAGGTATAAATCTATGAGTTATACCACACATTCATTTTCACACCTAATGATGGAACAGTTCAGGAATGAATTACATCTGAAGAATTAATTAATATACGAATTTGATTTTTATTTGGAATAATTATATTATTATCAACATCTAATAAACGGAAATTATTTATGTTCATATCACTTTAGTTTTAAGGCTTTCACGGCTCTTTATGTAATGAGAAGAGTATGTGGCTTCCGGATGGAGGCCGTGTTGAGGATCAGCGTTGTGCCGACGTTTCGCAAACGTTACAGTCTGCATCATCAGGGCTGAGAGCTCCGATACTGAAGCTCTCGTGTCTCAGGTATTCCTTATATAGTTGCAGTCATCGTTCCAGATCGCTGCACCAGCCAATCAGATGTTTTAATTGATCAGCTGGTCAATTAAAAAACCGGGAGGACGGTGTGCCAAATAGGATTGACGTGATATCCTCCATCTCTGTTTAGATTGTCCGGATGTTTTCGGATTTCCAAGCCTTCTCGGTGTTTCCTAGAAAAATAGTTGTTTGATGGGGCCAGACTTTGGGCTTTGTCGAACTGGATGGCATGACCAGTCTCCATCCAATGGTCGGTCAGTGCTGATTGTGTAATATGGCCATATTTGATACACCGTTGGTGTTCTTTGGTCCGTGTACTGATCTTCCTAAGTGCACCAGGAGTATACAAGATACCCTGCTCATGCGGTAAAGTGTACATAGGGGAAACCGGGAGGAAGATCAGTACACGGATCAAAGAACATCAACGGTGTATCAAATATGACCATATTACACAATCAGCGCTGGCCGAACATTGGATGGAGACTGGTCATGCCATCCAGTTCGACAAAGCCCAAAGTCTGGCCCCATCAAACAGCTATTTTTCTATGAAACACCGAGAAGGCTTGGAAATCCGAAAACATCCGGACAATCTAAACAGAGATGGAGGATATCATGTCAATCCTATTTGGCACACCGTCCTCCCGGTTTTTTTAATTGACCAGCTGATCAAATAAAACATCTGATTGGCTGGTGCAGCGATCTGGAACGATGACTGCAACTATATAAGGAATACCTGAGACACGAGAGGTTCAGTATCGGAGCTCTCAGCCCTGATGATACAGACTGTAACGTTTGCGAAACGTCGGCACAACGCTGATCCTCAACACGGCCTCCATCCGGAAGCCACATACTCTTCTCGTTCATATCATTATTTTTAATTATAAATAAATGAAATTTAATTTTATTGAAATCTGAATATTCATAAGATCAGTAACATTGATATCCAATAGATTTAATTGTTAGAGTTGAAATATAAATTTCATCTGTTAAATATAAAACTTTGAATGAAGGAATTTCTAGATAAATTGAAATTAATATCGGAATTAATGTTCAAACAATTTCAATATTTTGATTTTGTTAAATGCACTTATTACAGTAGAACCTCGATTATCCGAACCTCGATCATCCGAACCCTCAATTATCCGAACGATGATTTAGTTTATCCGAACGCTCAATTATGAGAACGTTGGCGCGAAATATACATTCTTGCTCGCTGCCACCGCCGTGAGCAACAATGAGCAACCCAACGCAACTTCTCCTTCTCAAACGGCTGCGAGACTAAGCCGCTCAAAAACGCGTTACAGCCGTTCGTCACTGAAAAAAGGACGATTTTATTTTTAAACAAAATATTTAAAAAAAGCATTCGACTTTTTTCAGGTGTTTGAAATACATATATATTTCAACGTTAATATGTATGTCAAATTTTTATATATATATGTATGTACTATTTTTATATAAAAAGGTGTTGTTTATGATCTGGTCCCAAAAAACCCACGTTTCGGTTATCCGAACTTTTGATTATTCGAACTAGTCTCGATCCCAATTGGTTCGGATAATCGAGGTTCTACTGTATTCAAATTATTAATGAATGAGGAAAAAATAATATGAATTATTATAATCGTAATTTGCAAAAACATTATTAATGAATGATCATAAATGTGTTTTAAGTTTTATGTAAATTGTGAATTAGCATCTTGTATATTAATGATAAATTAGGTAGAAATTGCATTAATTTAGAGTTGATTAATTATGATATATTAAAGCAGTTTAATTAAATCTATGATTTAATGGCGGGAAAAATATTCTTAATCATTGAATTGAAGAAATTGTATACATTGAAAAAAGATTTAATAGTTGAGGTGATATTCGTTCTCGTATTAGAAAAAGAAAATATATAATTTTTAATATTGAAATTAAAGATCCTATAAAAGAAAAAATATTTTAAGTTATATATGAATCAGGATAATCAGAATATCGTCGAGGTATTCCATTTAGACCCAAAAATCGATGGGGGAAAAAGTTAAATTAATTCGAAAAACATTCTGTACAATTGAATTTTTAATAATTTTTTATGTAATCTTAGGCCGTTTATTAATGGATATCGATCAATAAAAACTCTGATAATAGCAGATACAGCTCCCAGAGATAATACATAATGAAAATGAGGTACTACATAATAAGTATTATGTTAAGTAATATCACTTGGTGAATTACCTAGAATTACTCCAGTTAATCCTCCAATTAGAAATAAGAATACAAATCCTAATCTTCAAAGGTTTGAAGGATTAAATTTTATTTTTGATCCATGGATGGTAGCTAATCATCTAAAGACTTTAATTCCTGTAGGGATTGCAATCATTATAGTTGCTAAAGTGTAATAAGCTCGAGTATCTATGTCAATTGTACATATATGATGGGATCATACAATGAATCCTAAAAATCGAATAGCTAATATTGCATAAATTATACGAATAGAACAAAAAGTTCCTTATTTTTTTATTTTGGTAAAAAATTATATGGGAAACCAAATATGGGAAATTATATGGTATTATCAAATCCAAATGTGGGAAATTATATGGTATAACCAAATCCTGGTAAAATTAAAATATAAAC
>OX101789.1:23836938-23846938 GCA_944452715.1 Ophion slaviceki
TATAAGTATCTGAGAATATGTCCTGAAAATTTCAAGTCGATCCGATCAAAATTGACTGAGATATGAGCGTTGAAAGAGAAGAATCCGTTGTGAAATTGAAACTTTAAACGCGTTTTTCTCAAAATGGCATTTCTGAAGTCGGTGACCAAGATTACTCGAACACTAATGAACCGATCTTCTTGAAATTTTGCAGGCTTACTTAATACATAAAAATGTAGTCTTTAATCGTTCGATTTTTTTTCGTTAAAATCGAACCATTAACTTTGACTGTCCGCCATTTTGTGAAAAATGAATATTTTTTAAAATCCTTCGATTAAAGACTAGTTTATACTTATATTTGACTAAATCCATCCGCATTTTTTTTTTCAGATGATCCACTTCGCCGCAATGTTGGTCACCGCAAACCGTGTATATAAAAACATTATTTCATTGACGGCCATTTGCCACTAAACAATGTAATATTTTTCAATAAAAAAATCACTGAAAGTTCTTCAAGATGTGTTCTTTAAGATGGTATATTGATCGATTAAAAAAGTTTTGTAGTTTTCTTTAAAAAAATTCATGAAAAAGGCCTTTTTCTGCGCTACAAGTGGGGGTAACGCTTTAACAACCTGACGACGTATTGAACCTCGAGCATACAAAATCTATGAAAAACGTTGTCATTTTTACGTAACTGATAAAAAATGAAGATCGCTTAAAAAAAAATAAGATCGTCAACGACTTTTAAATATTTCTCATCGCATTTCCTGTAAATCTGAAAATAATCAATCAAGTGGTTCTCGAGATATCATGAAAAACACGTTTAAAGTTCGAAGTATGGTCTTGCTACAATTCAATTTTAGGAATGTTTCAATGACATTTTCAGGTAATGTAGTTAAAAGGTGATACTATCGAATAAAATTATTTTTAGAAATTGCAATTTTTGAACCCACCCAGGTAGATGTAGCCCGTTAAAAGTAAAGTAAAAATTTAATATTAAACTTATGCATTTTCCACTATGCACTTGACTGCTGAATTTTTTGGTGATTCGTCATTAACAAACAATTACCCCTGAAGCCTCAAGGGATATTTTTCACATTGACAAAAATATGTATTTTCAATCCATTTGTTTCCGTCTCTTTTCAACACACTTCCATTTATTTCTATTATTATTTTCTGACTCCGCGAAATTATTCTTCGATGCGGGAGGGATTTTTTGTACGATTGCTGGAAAAGCGTTGGAACTTCTCGGCCTGCCTCTAATGTTACATCGATACTAAATGGAGTAAATGGAGGACCTTTTGGACGTCATGCACATGCCTTCCATTCGTTGGCACGTTTTCACTCGATTTACCAGCGAAGAAAATCCAATACCGGAAGCGTTTTCGCTACCGTCTGTCCTCTTTCACCTCATTTTCCTTTTGCTTCTCTTTCTTTCTCCTCCCCATTTCTACCCCCCTCACCCGTTGTTATGGCAGGTCGAGTGAACCGAATCCATAGATCCGACGTGAAAAAACCCTTTCCCTTTATCCACCTCGAAACGATGGCGACGCTGAGGTTTTCATTTACACCCCCCCCCCCCCCCCGCACGAAAGTAATGTACACTATATATGCACGAAGAAAATGAGAAAGGTGCAGGACAAAGGGAGAAAACGGGGCGTCGGGAAGAGTTGAATATCGACTGCTGATAAACGAGAAAGAGTCTGCATAAGATTCAATAAGCCTCACCCAGTAAGCGCATGGTCGCGGCCATTCTCCTTATACTCGCCGCAAGTCGCCGCACTTGTTGGTGCCACGCAAACGACGCGAGTAATATTTTTGGTGGACGAAAACTCGTAGATTGGCTGCTACGATTTGTAGAATTTTTTTTTGACAGGTGATTTTGTAAATCCAACTTTGCCTAAAAATCGGGGTGCAGGGTTTTTATTGAGGGGTTGAAGGGGATGGGGTGGATTGATGCCAAACTACAACCCCTACGACGTCAGCGCCGTGAGGAAAAATGTTCAGCGAAATCCGGGCTTTATTTTCGTCCACAGCGCGGAAGTCGTGGAAGTTCATTTTAGGGGTGAAATTTTGAAAAAAAAACAGTTTTAATTCGATAACTCTTTACGAAAAATGCATACAATTTTTGTTCCAATGGAAACGTTGTAGCCCTTGAAAATAGGCGTCGATCAAGTGTTTGATCATCCCTCTCCGATAATATCTTCGCCTCCAAAAAAAATGTTGAAGCATGAAAAAAATTGTTTATTGAATAACTAAAAAACAATCGATCTTTCGGGTCGGGTTTAAATGTGCGAAATGGAGGAAATCATTTTCTCTATATTTTCTTTTGTATGGACCACACTTGAATTTTGCTTTTTCCAACGCCTCTCGGGGGTTGAAGATTGAGTGTGAAATTCTGGGAAAACTATTGACTGAACATGAAGAGATACGAGTGTGGCGCTGTGGACAAAAATGTAGCTGAGGGTTCAAACTACGAATTGTTCCACGGCGGCGAATTTGAACGGTCAATCATTTTCCCAGAATTTCATTTTTTATTTTCAACCCCCGAGAGGGGTTGAAAAATCAAAATTCAAAGGTGGTTCATAGAAACGAAAATATAGAGAAAATTATTCTCTACATTCTGTACATTTAAACCATACCCGGATAATCAATGGTTTTTGAGTTGTTCATTGACAATTTTTTTTGGTACTTCAACATTTTTTTGCGGGTAAAGATATTATTGGATAGTAATGATCAAATACTCGATTGAAGCGTCTTTTCAAGGGCTACAACATTCCCATTTGAACAAAGAGTGTACGAATTTTTCCTAAAGAGTCATTGATTTAAAACTGACTTTTCAAAATTTCACCCCACTTTTTCACCCCCAAAATGAACTTCCACGACTTCGGCGCAGAAGGCAGAACTAAAGCCCGGATTTTTCTGAACATTTTGTCTCACGGCGCCGACATCGTAGGGTTTGTAGTTTGGCATCAATCTACCCCCATCCCCTTCAACCCCTCAAAAAATACCCTGCACCCCCATTTTTAGGCAAACTTGGATTTAGCACCCACGGTACTTACAGAATCATCTGTCAAAAAACTGGCCTTCTGTTTTTTTTTCGATTACGGGGTTTTTCAGCCACAGCACGACTGTACTATGTGTTTCCGCTTCTAATAGCACGAGATAACTTTTGTTTGTATTATTTGCAATGTAAGTTTATTACAAATAAATCATTATTTGATACAATTGGTTTCAAGAAAATGACTCATGAGCTTCCAAAGTCTTGGAAATGCGCAAATGTATGAAAAATGTCAACTTCTAAACTCATTATAAAAAAAATTACGGGCTATTTTGAACTTAGCTTTGTTTTAAAAAGTTCTCGAGTCTATACCCTTTCCAACGGTATGCTACATGATTTAAAGGCGAAATTACTGGTAATAAAAAAGAAACGAACAAAAAATCATATCTTAATTACCGTAACACTTAAGACATATGGTCTAAGGGTGAAAAAAAGTCGCAAATGACCCCCCCCCCAATCCCCCAAAAAATGTGTCAGTCCATGCGCCAAACACCCTGTATATATATATATTTATATGTTTGTGTGTGTGTATTTTATAACTGGTTTTTAGATAGTTTTTTTTCGAACTGATTTCTACCAACGCGAAGAGCTCGAATATCGATTCTGCAAACGCGAATTCGAAGATGAGAAAGACGAGAGGAAGGGCTTACCTCCCTGACGTCAGGCTGCGAAAGTAAATTCTGTATTCTTGGATGGCTGGAACGGCTCAGGTGCGAGATCGGTTCATGTAACATTCATACAACCGTGTTCTACTTGCTATTTTGCTGCTCCCAGGTTTTCCACAGTATAGAAAGGATGTACAGTAGAAACGGTATCGTTGTGCTCGCGAGAAACATCACTGGTGTCCGCCTTCGATTTCGGTCAGACTCGTGCATATGGTAGAAAATCAACCCTTCGCGGTCACACGGGGTACAGGGGACCCCATGCGTGACTTTGAGGCAAAATTACTATAAGTTGTGGACGACCAAGGGGGCTGGCCTGCCTTGTAAGGGTGCTCTAGAGTGTCTTTTGTAAGTACCGATTAGGGTCTCACCATTCGCGACCGCAGTTTCGTTGTGATATTCGATAAAAAAATCAGGCGGGCGATGGGGTCATTTTGACCCCCCTGTGACCTGCGCGTGAAAAGATGGTATTTTTTTGTTTTCTTCGTGGGATTACTCTACGTAATGTGAGTATGAATATGAGAATGGTAAAAAACGTTCTATCAAGTTTATATGAAGCACTTCGACATGTAAGTTTTTTGCGACATCAGTCTAGTCATTTAATGCTCATTAAAATACTACCTGGAAAACCATAAAACCATTGAGAATGTGCGACAAGCACAGAGTTTTCATCTGTGTCGACTTTGGGGGACAAACTAGATTTATTTACGATTTTTTAATATTTTGTATCTTTTAATATATTTTAAAAATATCTTTCATGTATATTGTATGATTTCATAATTTTTCGAGTCGCTGTTGCGAATAAATTACTCATTTTTCACGATTACCATTCTTTTTTTTTTACTGCGAAATGGGCCCTTTTCTAATGTCCAAATAAATACCTTTATTGAAAGGTCCACTATGAAGCTATTTTTTCCTTAAACTATAATTTCTCAACAGTGTGACCCTAATTTTTTTAAACTGCTAATTGCAAGAGTTATGATTTTTTGAGTAAAAAAGGTTTTTTTCACGCCATGATCCGTGCCTGATTTTTTTCCGCCATTTAAAATCTCGATTACAATATTATACTGAGAATGCCACAATCTAGAAGGTTCAAACTAACACTGTGATTTTTTATAAGCCAACCGGAACAATAGAATCAACGTGGCAATCGTTTGAACATGGCTGGGGTCACACGGACCCCACGTGACCAACTGAGTTGCTGGCCGAGGGTGTGACCGCGAAGGGTTAAGAACGTTAAGGGAGGTTTCTACTTTGTTGGGCTAAAAAATGTTCGATCTGTCACCAATTTTTTGTGCGAAAAATATTAAATATAGAACGTTGAAATTTGGTATGTTTACAAAACGGTCTTTATTGAACGTGATAATATTTTTTAAAGTTTGACAAAACATGGTACTGGGTTGGGAGGAGCCAGGTATGTCAGTGCGCCGGCAATTATATTCTTCGCTTGCGGAAGTCCTAAGCCCTGAACAGGTGATCTGTGCAAAAAAAGTCAAAAATTATTTTACTTTGTGCGGTATTGTGTATAAGTCGAACTAGATCTAGAAGAAAATTTGAAAAATGAAACATTTTCCCAAAAATATTTGCATTTTTTTGTTCATACAATAGAAACGTTTGAATATTTTTTGATAATTCTAGTTCAACTAATAAAGACCTTTGTTGCACACGTGTCTGTCACATTTCATAACGATTGCTCATCTAGGCCGTTTAAGTTCTAGAATTTAAACTGAAATGTATGTGTGAATAAAATGAAAAGTTTCACACTTACACCTAATCTGCTATACCAGGACCATACAATACACCTACCTCTACATTGGGTCTTTCCGAATCAGCAAACATTTTTTTTGCCCAACAAAGTAGGAACCTCCCTTAAGATACGTATTTTTTAGATAAAGGTAGGTACAGTTTAGATAGAGGTTGGGAATTGAAAACTATTAGATAATTTTTTTTAGCAGAGTGAAGCATGCCGAGGGTTAATTTTGCAGTTTCACCCGCAAGCAGTCCACCGATTCCAGTAATTTAAAAAAAAACGAATCTTTTTATGCAAAACGATCAGCAATACAGCAGTACATTGAAAAAAAAAACATAAATTAAGGCATGAACCACCCCTCTGTTTTTTCTCTCGACCCATATTTAACAGGGATGCATCAAATTGACCGAG
Source organism: Ophion slaviceki (assembly GCA_944452715.1). Lineage (NCBI taxonomy): Eukaryota > Metazoa > Arthropoda > Insecta > Hymenoptera > Ichneumonidae > Ophion > Ophion slaviceki. The sequence continues at coordinate 23,842,802 of OX101789.1, forward strand.
ACGTGCAACACTTTGAAGGGGCGAAAAAATTACGTTGACGTATCTTTGCATTTTTGCCGGATAGCAAGGTTAGGGGGGTAAACCACCCCTTACTCGAAGTTCCTTATCGCAGTTGTTTTTTTCTATATTTAAAATGTGTATGCTAATACAAAATATTTCTACAAATTCCCATATGCAATTGAGGGTATGGTAAAATTCACGATAATAGATAGGGCGGCTTTGAAGCTCTGTCAAAAATTGAACGATGATCGTGGCTCGACGAATCAAGCAACGGTTTTTAGAGTAAACGTTTGTGAAGAGAATGCGCGCAATGCAGAGTTCCAAATCGACACGGACAAGAAATAAGCGGCGTTTGAGTTAAGACACTTATTTTAAAATTGAATAAATTGACACATTAAAAATTGACTTTTTTTTTCAAATGAGTTTATTTCTTTGTATTTATACCCCCTAAATACGAATTTACCATTTATATCCCCCAAGACCTTCAATTTTCATTAAACTCGTCGAAAGTGTATAGAAACCTGTTTTTCGCGTAATATTAGGCTTCGGACAAAAACTCCGTGATACTCATAATCAGCGACAAATTTCCCATGAGCTATAACCTCCAAATGGTTTAAAAGGTGAAAAAATTGACCCTTTTGCGGTTATTCGCAATTGTCAAAATCGCGAAATTTCAAACAATCTCTGTTGTCTTTGAGTGACATAAACTTCGTAGGGGGTTTACAAGAAGAATTTTGGAAAACTTAGATAATACCACTTCATTCATCCCGATATCTTAATTCGTGTTCCAGGAAAGTCCACTGAAAAAATCGCCGAAAAAGAAGCAAAGGGAAATATTGAAATTCTGCCAAAAATCGGAAAATAATCCGAGGTTAATGAATCGAACGGCATTTTGAAGAAAAAAAAACGATAACGAAAAGAATGAGCACAGAATTGAGTTCAAAATCAGGGAAAAAAGAAACGATCGATGATTCAGTGAAGCTACTTATTCTTGGCCGAGATGGGAAAAGCATTTCGATTCTAAATTTTTTTTCACAAGTTCTTATCCCCTGGATACGAATTTACCATTTATTTCCCCCAAAACCCTCAATTTTCATTTAAAGTCGTCGACAATGTATGAAATGTGTTTTACCCCATTAAGCTTGCTATCGGGCAAAAACAAAAAAATACGTAAACTTCAGCTAAGCCTTCTCTTCGAAGTGTTGCTCCTTACGTTCAGTTAAATGCACCCCTTTCAAATCTGGGGCGAGAGATAGAAAAATAAAGGGGTGGTTTATCCCTTAAGTTTTGTTTTTCTCAATGTACCCATAGTGGATTTCTGATTGTTTTGCATCAGACAATTTTTTTTTCTGTTTCACTAAAATCGTGCTTGAGGGTGAAAATGTAAAATCATCCCTTGTGATGCTTCACTGTAAAGGGTGGCTTCACCCAGCTAAACCGTTTTTTCTGCTGATAAAAAAATACGTATTTGATAGGTTTGATGCTCTACCATACACAAAGTTTCAATTGAATTGAAAGCGGACACCGAAATGATGTTCCTCGTCAAACTCTTGACTCTACATTTATTTTTCGCGAGAACTCTTTATCCATCTCTTATTCGTTCCATTTGCTTGCACGGCAGGAATAAGAAACCGATTGGAAAGCTTTGATCGGTACGCCAATTTTATGGAACCGAATGAAATCATTTTCCCGAAAGTTTACGCAGTTTAAGCTCTGCATTTCGTTGAAGAAAACCATTTTTTGTTTGCTTTAAGGGGCCAGTCCACTTTGAAAATTTCAAAAAATCGAAAGCAAGCAAGACTTGAATAAATCGACGATGATGAGCAATCAGAAGGCCTTTTGTACGGTGCAGGAATTGCCGATTGAGTTTAGGTAAGAGTTTTTCCATAGTATAAACTGCAACGCGTTTTTCTCGAAACAACGTTTTCAAGATCTAGCTCCATCGTATCACTAAAACTAATAAACCGTTTCTCTTGAAATTTGAACCACATATTGTAAACATGATTCGCAACAAGATGACCTGCGATGGTTTTAAAATTTTTATCTTCACTCATTTTTGCGAAAAACTGCGAAAAAACGCGTTTTTTACTTTTTTCGTTTTTCAACTGCCATTTTTTTATTTTTTGATAAAACTTTATATCCGAGGGTCATTTTGTAGTTGGTGTCATACTGAATCTAATGGACTTTGATTTTTTTGTTTCAGACAAGCCGTTGCTGAGTTGTGGTGGAGCTACCTAGCCCACCTATTTTTGAGGCGTTACGTTAAACTATAGTTTTTGTACTTAAAAATTAATAAAATTGAATTAAATTTAAAAAAAATGTATTTCAAGACTTTATTTATCAAGCCCAACAACTTTTATATTCATATCTTTTATAAAATCCTCAAAAAAAAAAATCGCGAAAATAGCCTTTTTTCGTGACTCCAAAGTGGAGTGGCCCCTTAATCGCCTTGCCAAAATTTTGAGTGCCAAAAAGATGGAGATATTCCCGAAAGTCACAGCTGTTTGGCTGAGGCTTTTGCAAACACAAAAAAATATACTGTAGTACAAAAGAGTTGCTGCTGAAAGTTACTATGAGCAATAGTAGTAACGGTTTCGAGTTGCAGAATGGGCTATTAGCCATTCTTCTCGGCATCTCGGAAGTCAGCCAAATGGCCAATCTTTTAGAAATCAGCGAGCTGTACAAGTTTCGGCATCGGCGGGTCCTACAGTTGAAGATAAACGAAAAGAAATATAAGACGAATATAACAGATGCCAAGGCAGAGTCGGGTCCGAAAAAATGCATAATAGGGAATGATACGTTTTTTTTCAAATTTCAGCTGATATACTCAAGTTTATTAGTTTCGTCAAATTGTATCCACACATTCATAAACCCGACTGAAATCATTCACCCTTCTTTTCTATTTAAGGGGTTATGCATAGTTGTAAAAGTTGAAAAATCATTTTTTTGTCAAAATCGATATACTTTGACAGTATATCGTCTTTTAAATGTTCCCTGAAAATGTCAAGGTGATCGGATCAAATTGACAGTTTTATAGGCTGCTATGTAATGGCCCGTCGGAACGCTCGATTGGGCGTTCGAAACTTTGAATGCTTTTTTCTTCAAAGTACGTTTTTAAAGTCGGTGAGGAAAATATCTCAAAAACTACTACATCGAGCTTTCCAAAATTTTTAAAGTCTTTTCTATGTGCAAAAATAATATTTGATCGAAATATGGTATAAAATAAATAAATATAGTATAAAATATATAAATATATAAATATATAAATAAATATATAAATATATAATATATTTATATAAATATAAATATATAAATAATAAATAAAAAAATATATAAATAAAATAAAAAATATAGTATAACAAATATAGTATTTGATCGAAAGATTTTGGTTTTTCGATGTACACTTTTGATTTGATGAACGAAAAATGCCCATTTTTTTCGCAAAAGACTAAACTGACTTTGAACACACGCCATTTTTTACATTTGATATTTCGGCACTTCCGTTCATTCATCATAGGATAAACTAATATCCCAACGAAATCTGTTTTATTTTTTTATATTTGATAACCCGGTTCAAAAAGGGACTGCTCGGCGCAAAAGACGTTTTCGAGAGGCACTTTCCGGACATGCACTGTAAACCAATTATAATTTAAGATTTCTGCACAAAAAAATTACAGAGTGTTCTTCAGATGATACCGTACAATGGGGTTACTTTGAACAGGTTTTGGAAGTTTTTTGTAGGTAACTTTTTTTTAACGTCCTCAATTCCAACTTTTTTGCTGCAATAGAACAATGAGTCCTTTGGCTATCAAATGTATGAGGAAGTCAAGCTCCACCAGCCCCCACAATTATATATATATATTTTTTTTTAAAGTGTGAAAGTAACATCGAGTGTGGAGTTTCTTTGACAAGGGATTGAAATGCAACTCATGTCAAAGATTAAGGGTTACTTTGACATCATTTTTATAAAAAAATTAATATTTTATGCATTGAATATGGAATTAAATGAAAAACAACGATTTTTTGCAATCAAATTGTCATCTTTATTAAGAAAACATTTTACATAAAAATATCAAGTACCTAGGTTACTATTATAAGCACTTAATCGGTCTTATAATTATCATTGAGATCAAAATA